>JAPTGZ010000022.1:18668737-18688232 GCA_029814645.1 Fowleria isostigma | reverse complement strand
CTGACGATGGATAACGGCCGCAAACGGGAGAGGACCAGGCGGCACGTCGGCTGTGATATTTGCGGCAAAGTTTTCCGCGACGTTTATCACCTGAACCGGCACAAGCTGTCACATTCAGGAGAGAAACCGTACGCCTGCCATGTGTGCGGACTCCGGTTCAAACGCAAAGACAGGATGTCATACCATGTGCGGTCACACGACGGGTCAGTGGGGAAGCCATACGTGTGCCAAAGCTGTGGTAAAGGGTTCTCCAGGTGAGTAGAGGTTCATCCACACGGTCACACAGGAACACAGGGCAGTGTTTTGGCATAAACTCCAGAGTGACCGACTTAGAGACAAGTTAGGGAGGTACAAGTTGCAACGTCTTATTTGAATATGATGCCTATGAAAGCCAGTAAATTCAGGCGTCATGTGAACACCATCTAACCCACAGACCTTAATTTATCAAAATGAAGATATCAGCTTCCTGTAACAAATTTGTATTCTAATGTGAGGTCCAAGGTTTTAGAATGCCTTTTTTAAATTGTAAATTATCAGAACCATTTTCTGCAAGCCTTATGTAAGTCTTGTGACGTTTATTTTAAAATATAACAGGAAAGTGTTGCCACTGACAAACTACACAACTGTTACAGTGTACCCTGTGATACAGTGTGTACAATTCGGCAGTAAAAACAACACAACGCTCCGGAGATTTTGCCAACTCACTGTCACCATCTACTGCCGTGGAGGTAGAAATGCATGAGGGATTACAAATGATTAAAAATGAGAAGGTATTTGCCAGTAAGTACACTAGATGCGAGAAAACAAATAGCTTGCATAAGAATATATTAATTAATTAATTTATTGTTTTTCCTTTTCAGACCAGACCACCTGAATGGACATATAAAACAGGTTCATACAACAGAGAGACCTCACAAGTGCCAGGTAAAATTACATTTTCTTTTCATCACTGAGATATTTCAAAACAAACATTTTAATTGGTGATTTTAACCCTTGAGTTACCTCTCAGAAAAGTTATGCCCATGACCCGTCAAGTGGACATTTTTGTCCATTTTCTAAAAAGTGTAAAAGTGTCCAGTCAAAGGTCACGGGGGGGAGATTTTTGGTGAGCGGGGGTAATTTGGGGATCCCAATTTTCAGCATGAAAATCCATGATTTGACCGTGTAATGCACTTTTATCCCATCCGTGACCCTTCGTGGACAAAAATGTCCACTTGTCATTTAGCCATTTCTCATTGTAGATATGTGTACTTATTAATCTCAAAATATTTGAGGTGACTCATATGGAGTTACACTAAATAATTTTTGACATGGATTTGAAGATTTTAATCTCTTCCAGGCCATTTCTAGAGTGGACATTTTTGTCCATGAAGGGTCATGAATAGGTTAAATAATGGATTTTCACACTGAAAGTTGGGCTTTGGAAATCTCACCTACAATGGCATTCCCTCGCCAAAAATCAACTCCGGTGACAAAAGTGATTGTCTGTGAGAGAGGTTGAATTTTGGAAATAGATAAAAATGTCCAGGGGTCATACGAGGGTTAATGATATACAGAAATAAAAAAAAAAAGGATGTGTTTTTTTTTCCCTCTGTTTCAGATTTGTAATGCCTCTTTTGCTACAAGAGATCGCCTCCGGTCACACCTCGCATGCCATGAGGACAAAATTCCCTGCAAAGTTTGTGGCAAGTTCCTGCGGGCTGCTTACATGACGGACCACCTCAAGAAACACAGTGAAGGAACCCATAACTACTGTGGCATTTGTAACAAAGGTAATAAGGTCTGAAAAGCCTCAAAATGTTCCTCTGAAACAGCTCTGTGCAAGTCCACATGAATATTCAGGAGCTGCTGTTGTCAGCAAGATTCAGAGAATGGAAACTTGTAATTTGATGGTGGGCTCTGTTCTGTTTTCAAAGAAAACAAGGGTCTTGCTGGTTTTTTTTTTTTGGGTGGTTGTTGCAGTTATTGCATTATTTTGTATAAACATTTGAAATGTATAATCTGAAACTGTTGACCAACCTCATCTGGCTTTGTGAATGAAGCCATTCTAAATTTATTTTTTCAAGTCCAAACTTTTTTGTTTTTGGTTTTCAGCATTTCACCAAGTGTCTAATCTCTGCAATGCTGCATTTGTGCAGTGCTATTCTTTGTCTGATCTCAGCCTCATTGGATGGCTGAAGTTCAATTGAAGTCAATTTTCAAGGTTTTACACGTAGACAGTGTTGTTAAAGTAGCAACCACTTCAGAGCATGCTATTGTGATAGCAAATATTGTTTCTTAAGTAGATTCATTTGAGTTGTGGAGTGTTGAGTTTGCTTTGACTTGTTAAAAATCTCTTATATTTTACAATTCCAGGTGCCTTTATAGGCAAGGCAAATCAATATTCAATTTGCAATGACAAATGTAAGGAAGAACCTTTAACATCCAAAGCTATCTTGATTATTCCATTTCCATGAAATCAGTTTTACAAAGTCTGTTTTTAGTGCAGTGGCCCAGAGGTCCAATGGACTGGACTGTTGTTATCAGTTTTCATCCATACATTATCCGTCGACAATTTTTCAAGAATCTTCTTCCCCCGAAATGTCAGTTAGAATGACTTGATATTTGCTATGGAACATCTTTGAGGTAAGCTCAGTCAGGTTTGTGCAAAGCATTGGGAAATATTGATTTTTGAACATTTTTAATATTTTTACAAATTCATTGGTATCAGTTGTCCGTCCAGCTGTCATCCATAAACAATTTTTCAAGAATGTTCCTGTCTGAAACCGTCTGTCAGAATGACTTTATATTTGTTGTGGAACATCTTTGTGGTAAGGTCCATCAAGTTTGTTCAAAGAATTGGGAAATATTTATTTATTTATTTATTTATTTTTAATGAATTTTTGAAATTTTAAAAATCCCCATTGGTTGGGGGGGGGCATTCAAAGTTCTTTAACTTGAAAACAGTTGAAGATATTGATATAATTACTATCGTCAGTAGGTTGGAAGTCCCATGTGGGCTTTCGTTTTGTGCCATGACCTTTGATGTTGACTGACCTTGAAAGGTCAAAACCAAGGTCATCTATGTCCACATTTCTAGAAACTTGTTCTCCAAATCTGTCAGCCAGAATCAATGGAATTCATAGCAGAGGTTCTTTGGGACAAGGTCTATCAAGTTTGCTCCATTGATTTATAATGGAAAAAAGTTTAAAGTGCTATAACTTCATAACAGTTGAAGATATTGATATACTTACCATCGGCAATAGATAGGAAGTCACATATGGGCTTTCATTTTGTGCCTTGACTTTTGACTTTAAAAGGTCAAACGAATATCAATTAATGTCTTTAAATATGCCGTTGGGCTACAGGACCCTTGGTCCTGTTTTTAAAATTGGAAACCTGTAGACTTAATCATACTAAATGTGCTGAAGTAGGGAAGATGACACAGTGGAATTATTTTCTAAAAGGCATTTCGATGGCATTGCACATTCTTTCAAATATTGCTCTCTGTGAGTGCTGACCCAATTGTTGTCATACTGATTATAAAAAATAGTACTTGTCATTGACTTTGAATAGAACTATGCTGTTTGTGCTCTTTGGACCTCTAAGATGGTATGTTGCTTTTTCACCGACATAACTTAAAAAAAAAAAAAAAAATCAAGGAGACAGATATGGGCTAAATTTTTTTTGACATTTGTCTGTCTTCCTGAGTAATTCTGGATTCATCAGGATTAATATCATTTTTAGACCAAACAGGTTTGGACCCGCATAGCCTGTCTTTGTTTACAGAATGCCCCTCTCATAGCCGAGGCTTTGAGTGTGTCAAACAACTGCCTTTTTTTGTTCTTTTGGTCCCAGGTTTCTCCACTGCCTCCTACCTTAAGGTGCATATAAAGACACACCATGGCTCTCCACTGCCCCCCTCTGCTACAATGCACACCTTCCCTGAGCCAAGGGGGGAGCAACAGATGCACAACGGCACCCCTTACCACATGGGACGCCAGTGCTCAGTGGAAGGCAAGCAGCCGTTCGCCCCATCCCAAACTTTCATGTTTCTGGCTTTCATTTGCTCCGCTGCTTTTTGGAGAAACATGCTGCTGCGTCTTTGTGTATGTTTAAAACACAAGCATACATCTGCCTCTGCTGTGCCAAGCTTTTCACTCAAACACTGACTTGTGTAATTCCATCCGCTGATTACGTTTCTGTTATCTAACTGCTGGTGTCCTATATTTGAAGTCTGCGCTGTAGGTGCACCCTCTTTGTGTTTGCTACTATAGGGAAAAGGAAAGTAGCTCAAAACATCACATGACTACTGAATGGACTTTTTTGTAATTGGTCTCTAATCACTATAGCATTTTTATCATTTACCAGAGCTTAAGTAGCACATTTTTGAAGTGCAACAAAGACTAGTCTGGTTCACTGGCATAGAAAACGCTGATGGAGAGGGATCTACATAGATAGATAGGCAGATATTGTAAATATATTAGAACATATTATTACAAAGAAGCAGTGTGGTTCTATAAATATGCCTTGGAACACATAATGTGCAAAAACAAAAATTTCAGATTTTTCCAGGAATTTGCTTGTTTGTGACAGACTCCAGCAAATATCCTAATTTTTTACATTTTTTCCAGTGACAATGAAAGAAAAAAAATACTTTTCCCAATAAAATAGCATGACAATACAGTAGAAGTTTGTAGTTGATAGTGTTTATTCACAAACATTTCGGAATTTGTGCTAAATCATGTTTGCTTGGATTTTTGTGTGTGTATGTCTAGCATGGCCATGGCAGCGTATGGTTAACAGTGTCTGTCTGTGCTTGGCTGGGTCATTCAGCAGTTGGTCAGCAATGCACAGTGATGCATGATTGTCATAATATGTGCTTCATTTGCCACGTATTCATTGAAACGTGTGTGGGAGAACAAGTCAGTACCATAAAAACTGGAAACAACAATCACAGTTCTTATATATAATGGTAAAGTTTGTGTCCTGAGTTGTACTTATAGATGTCAAATAATTCAAGTTCCAGCTTCTAAATGTGTGGTTTTGCTGTTTGTAAATTAAGTAATTCAACAAACTATTCAATTTGATGGTATCACTTTGTGTTGTTGAGTGTTTTTCACTCAGCAACTGGACTGGAAGCACGGAAAAGTGTAAGGATTTAAGTCAAGATTTCTGGAACATTTTGTAATTGTTTTACTACAACTTCTACAAGTGCAGTCTTTGATAATGGTGTTTGTATTTACCCAGACAAAGAATGAATATGACCATTTTAGTGTAGAAAATATCCATGTGGATAGTTTACTTTTCACTTAAAATGGTCATTTTTTTGGCCATTCAGTTTGTTGAATGGTGAAAAAAACGGTGATAAAAGTTGATTTTTGCAGTTAGCTGGTGAATCGTTAACAAGCCTCTATGCAGCAAGTCAGCTTAAGACAGTTGAAGTGAACTTAGAATGCTAAAACCTGCAGCATTTTAAGAGCAGTGTGCTATTCTGTTTGAAGGCAGGTGTGCATTTAACATGCTTTCAATAATGGCATGTGGTTGGATTTTCATGTGTCCCTCAGGTGTAATTTATTTGTTTTAAGTGTTCATACCTCACTTATTGCTGCTGGTCTGTACATTATTTGATATTTAATATTACTGTAATTGTGAGAAAATGATTGGAATAATGTACAATAGAATGTAGAAAGTCCATAGTGATGCATGTTATTGCGGACTGTGGGATGTGTATGCGTTGTTCGGGAAAATTGTTGTTGTCGGAGTACAACTGAGCAAGGTTCAGTTAATTGAAAAATATAATCAGTGTATGTAATGATATAATGTAGTAAAGTACTCGGAATGTTCATACCTAAATGTTTCAGAAATCAGGACATCAGATATGTGAGCAACCAATCTAACAATATACAGTCACGGAAAAATGATTAGACCATCAAAAACAATAGTTATGCAATCAAGTACTAACTCCTGTGTGTATCATGTGACTAAAACAGACAGAAAAGAAAACATGGAATGCTTAAAATTACTGTTTTTTGTCAGTATAATATTGTAGATATTGATTTAAGAATTAATGTGATTTTGGTTATTTATCAAGAAAACAATGGAAAATGGATAGATATCAGGTCTTAAATTTTTATTAGCCATTTTGTTATTATCATTATATTTGTCCAAATAAATGTACCTTTAGTTTTACCAGGAATTATAATGAACAAATAATTGAAGAAAACATAGGGTGGTCTAATTATTTTTTCCGCAACCGTAATTCACCTTTGGAGGTGCTCATGACATATGTATACTGTCATCATATTCATTGCAGTTGTATTTATTATACATAAGCTGACTTTACCTCCCAGGTAGGATTTTTAACATTAACAATAGCTCTGTTTCATTATGTGTCATGATACCATTCCACTAAACCAGCATGCACAGCATCTGGCATGATATTATTACGGGCATCTGTATTTGAGAAATCAAATTTCCGCTGTGATGTTGAGCGTGTACTACGGAAGCAAATCCATGTCATCAAACTTTGAATTATTAAAAAACATTGAATTTCTAGCACTGAATTTTTTTGAATTGAAATTAAATATCTGAATGTGTTGGGGTTTTTTTGCACTGAAATTAATTATCTGAATTGTTTTGTCTCTGAATTTAACTCTTCATGTTTTCAATCATTTTTATTTTTCTATGTTCATAAAAAAATTACATTTAAAACATTCAAGTAACATAAATTCATGCTGCTCAATGATTTGAATTCAGACAAAAAAAAAATCAGATACTTAATTTCAGTTCAAAAAATTCAGTGTTACAAATTCAATAGCTTCTATAATTCAAAGTTTGATGAGACAGATTTGCTTTCATATTGGACTCATATGGCACAGGATCTCTGTAATTTTGTATCGTAAAAGTAGATGATAGATTTGCAGTTGATAATTTTGAGGTGAAAGGGAATTCACGAGTCACCCAATGTGGGTGTTTTATATTTGTTGAAAGGGAAGAAGATAATGGTTGATTTCATTACTGACACTCAACACATTAATTCAGTTGACCTAGTAAACTCTTACCTGTGTTTATAAGCAGCATTTCAAACATTAGTAATGCAATGAAGGTAATTCTGTTTGTGTGGTTTCCGCTGGCCTGTTGTCTGTCCCTCCCCCTTCCTTTCTCCCTGGCCGGGTGTCATGTAGACCTGTGCGCCAGTCGCCAGCTGCTTCTCACCTCGTCTGAGGCAGAGGGTCGCTTTCATGGGCTCTCTGGACACGCACTCCTTCCCCAGCCTGGCCCACCAGTCCTGGGCTTGCAGCCTGAGTTGCTCATGGGGAAGCCAGGTGGGGCTCCATATTTCTGGGAGTGTCGCTCTGGTGGGGTGCCTGGCTTCCCCGTCCATGGGCCTGTTGCAGGTCAGTACAGTCCAGTCGGAGGGTGGGTGGGGTCATGGTGTTGACAAAGCTCAGTGGATGGATGAGCACAGCAGACTACTCAGTGGACACTGGGCAAATGGACTGGGTTATATTTTTGTGTGGTTTTTGAAGGAATTTGAACGTCTTTTTTTTTTTTTTTTTTTAAGATTGGATGTGTGTGTTGTCAGATTGTTCTGTTTGTGCTTGATAACACTTGAAATTTTAAAGTTAAGTCTTTGCAGGTGCTTGTCATCTACTGGATTAAAATTGTAATATTTAATGTCATTGTGATGCTTTATTTGTCCTAATTGATGGCTCTATGTTCTCTTCTTCCTCCCCTTCTTTTCTTTGTCTCCTGTATTCTCTTCCCCCCTCCTTTCCATGTTGTGTTCATCTCAGATGGGCAAGAAAACACTGGGAAATGTCCTCATCTAGAATCAGAGGAATCAGATCCTTCATTTGTGGAGTTATCAAATGGAGATGAACTTAAGTCTCCACACAAAGGTGAGGGGCCGGAGCTGGAGATGCCTACTTTAACACCCTGTAATGGCGCCTCTGCTGGAGCTTTGGGATCTCCGGAGGGACCCAAAGTCAAAACGGACCCTGAGAAGAAGTTTACCTGCGGTATTTGCGGTCAGGCCTTCCGCACCAAGTCCTACCTCAACAAGCACCAGCACAGAGTACACAAAACCCAGAAGGCCCAGGGGCTTTCAGGGTCAAGCTTAAATGACCTGGCTCCATCCCTGACCTCACCCTTTTCCCCTCAACAAAACATGTCTCTGCTCGAGTCCTTTGGCTTTCAGATAGTCCAGTCTGCTTTTGCCTCTTCACTGGTGGATGCTGAGGCAGGTCAAAGTGGAATCGACTTTGGAGGGAAGTGACATATTTGAGAACTTTCTAGCAAATCCTCCCACTCTTTGGACAAAGCCGGGTTGCCCACAGAAGATGTTCTGTATTTGGGAATAACTTTGCCTCAAGACTACTTTTCCTGTACCTTGTGTTGCTCACTGTTGGAGATCTTTTTTTTTTTTTTTTCTTTTCTTTTTTTTCAGACTGCTATACAATTCCTCCTTTTTCTAGTATGAAAAGTGTGCGTTCAGTGTTGCAATTTTCTTTAAAAACAAAAGACATGAAGGCTTTACTTCCTCTGTTTGATCCGTTCAGTTACAGTAGACTGGCTTTTGTTAATTTTTTGCTTGTGTACTTTTATAGCATTGGCATATGTTTTGTTGATTAATTATTTACTGCATTTTCAAAATGAGTAATTACTTGTTGCCTATTCACCCACTTTAACTGCTCTGAAGCTCTTGTCAAATTGACCGCTGGCCATTAGAACAGTTTTTATGCTTCATTTGTAGATGTCTTTACCTCAGAGCATTAAGAGGGCTGAATAATGTATTTATGCCGTTCTCAGCTTCTTTGAGAATGAATTTGTTTTCCCTTAGGCACTGGGATTTAGGCCGGGCTCAATTTTGATGATTTTACTCAGAATCTTTTTAATTGTGGGCAACTTACTCCATTCATAACAGGCCCATGGCATGTTTCATGACACATTATTGTGTATGTAATTTTGTTGACTTTTTACAAAAAAGCCTAATTTGCAGAACGGTAAGGACTGACGATTGTCAAGGCAAGGACCTAAATGAATTATTATTGAGAGAAACAAAACAGGTGAGAAGTACTTTTAACTCTTAGAATAATGAACCTTAAATCTGAATTGTTAGGGAATCAACACAAAGCTTGTTTGGCAACATACACTGTATATAAAGATGAACACCATAATGACACTTCATCCTGCTGTGTAAAAAATAAAGCTAAACTTGTGTGTGGTGAAACATTTTTAAGCCAGAGTCTGTGCAGTTGAAATGTGGGCATGTGACTTTACTCTTTGCTTCACTACCAAATTGGTTTCCATTTATTGGGCTGACAGGTCCTGAACTGTGATTGGTCACTACAGCTGTCAATTACCTGTTATAATATCAGATAACTTGTTACAAAGTGACCAGAAAAGTGATATTATGAATGCAAATTAGCTGAATGAAATGGACTTTAAAGACCCACACTCACTTGTGATAGATTTATTGGATGTGTATTACCAACCACACGAGGAATTGGAGAGGTTTTGACATCAATTTTGAGGATCTGTCACTTTGGCCACTTTTATATGCAGTGTATGTTTTGCACTCTATAAACCTGACAAAAAAAAATTTACTTTAGTTAAAATGTCAGCTACCTCATAGAATAAAACACAGTAGGACTTTTTCAGTTAAATACAATTAGTTGTCTTTGTAATATTATTAGGTTTAAAAGATGAAAACGTGCTTAGCCTGTATGAAGCCCCAAAGTCAGTCTTTGCGTGTCTCTGTTGGATCTTGCCTACAGATCATGATACATGTGTGGTTTTTCATTGTTTCAGGACTGTTTGTCATTTTACTCACAGAAGCAGGGATGCAGCACTGGCTTGTTTTCAGAAAGAATGCGCTCTATATGAAGAAATGTACTGTTTGCATCCTATTGGAAAATCAACTATTTATATAAAAGGTGTAGAAATGAGGAAAGGAAAGCCATTTGTTATTGTGATCTCTACTGTGTACAGGAATACTTTTTAAAAATGGAATTTTCCTGGAAGAACTTTTTTTAACCTGTTTAAAACTAGTCTTGAAACATGCCTTGAGATTGTTAACGAATGAGCTTTGCGTATCCCGTTACAGTGACAATGTTTCCAATGTCGTTTGCTAGCCAGTGACGTATTCAATCAGTTGTGTACATTAAACAGGGACCAAGGTCAGGTATATTTTCAGTATATATTTTGAGAAATGTAGATTATATTTTATTAACTTATTCATGCCCTCGGTTTTGTGTATAAATTTTTGATTGTCAAAAAAAAAACGGCTTGTGATTTACTCATTTTTGCTAAGTTTTCACTCTAAATTATGTTAAATGGAGATGGATGTTTGGTGTGTGTATTGTCTATAACATCTAGGGTTTAGAAAAGGACCCTGTGCTCAGACTCTTTGTTGGAAGTGTTAAACTCATTAACCAGCCGCTGGACCGACCAAACACGCTGCAACTTCTGCAGACTCAGAAACAAAACTCACTTTAAGTTTCCTCCTTCATGTCCGCCACCTGCACTTTCTGTACTGTTCATGCCCTCCTGTCTGATTTTGCTTTTGCTTCATGTAGATGACATGTCTTGTGTTTGCACTACTGGTCACTTGGGTTAATTCACAAACTGTTGGTCCAGATATCTTGCCGCCAAAAAGTCCAGAACTAGACTTGCATCTAATTAAGATATCCCTGTGATGACATCAGATCAAGTTAAAATGAATTGCGTCCTCAAATCAGTATGCACAGAGTATCATTCCTCCTCTGACTGTTTAATTTCAGATTTTTTTTTTCTTTCATCTGCCATCCGTTCTAATCATGCATCTTGAATCCTATGACATGATTATTGATTCAGAGACAAAAGATGGATTCAGTGCGAGTCAAGTTTTAATTCAGTTTTACTTAGAGGAATGAAAGATCGGTTAACAATCCTGACATACTTTATGTAATTTTGTATATCCTCACATGCAGTAAATTGAAGTAGTGACCCTCCCCCCCATTTGGCTCTATACTTCAACACGATGCAAGTCAGACTCGGCAGCGAAGGGGTCTGTGGTTTGTGCAGTGACGGCTCTGTAAAAATAGAGTGTATTCATGTGTTGAATAGGCCATCTGTGAGTTTGTCTCTGTATTTGATTTTTTTTGTTGAATTATTATTTGTGTGTAATTCAGTCTGTTAAATTCCGTACATTCCTATATTATTTATGTTTATATTGTGATTGTAACAAGTGTATATAACATTCATATACACATTCTATAAATATAAATATATATATATATATCTTTGAACCAACCGATATGATCAATGTGTGTCAATGGTGGTCCTGTACATATAGATTTTTTTTTCTTGTCTGTTATGTAGAGGGATATTAAGTTATGGCCATTTAATGAAAGTGTAAACTGCATGCACAGAGGGAATCTCTGTCCTGGCATGCAAAAGGAGCTGGGGACTGAATGTCGATCACTGGTTGGTGGCAGTAGTGTCACTGTTCACCTTACTGTCGCTCTGCTCTGGTAGCTGTCGCACTGCGGGCTGCATGTCTTTGACCAAGTCTTTTTTTTAATTTTCCTGTTTTTCATCCACTCTGCACTACTATTTACTCCTAAGAGGTAATAAGGGTTGTGTTATTTTAATTCTATGATTTGGAGACAAGTGGAATATGCTGTAAGGATATAATGTACCTTTTTTTCAGTGCTTTTCTTACATAATGCCATGCTGTTCAGTCCACTGGGATGTATGATTTGTTTCACTGTGTTGGTACTCAAAGTAAAACTCAAGTGTTTTCAAGGATTATTTAGGCCTAAACATTTTCATTTCTGCTTTTGGTCTGTTGCAAAGTGCCTTCCAAATACTGATTGTGCACAGCAGTGGATTAAAAACGTTCCTCTTTTCTAAAAGGTTAAGAATTGTACAGAGTGACTTGCATTGACACTTTTGTATAAAAACACACACAGAAAATGTACAATATGTTAACGGTATTTTATCATCATATTCAACAAGATTGCTCTTAAAACATGTGAGCTACATGTTTTGTTATAACGTCTTTGGACATATTTCAATATAAGCATACTTTTCTATAGATATTTGTTTTTGTACTCTGTTATTGAGCCTCATCTCTCTTGTTGGTACAGAGGTGAGCATGGAATAAATTGCAATTGAAAAGCAACCTTTCACTTTTCATTTCTGCTTGATATTAAGACAAACCACCCACATGTTTGTTTAAATTCTGAAATATTTCCCTGGAGCCTATCACATCACACCCACCACAACATTCACAGCATAGGGAAATGTCATTTTTACTAAACAATAGGATTCAGAAATTATTGATGGACTTGTTTTTGTCCTTTTTATCCTACTGTTTTCAATGGGAGTCTGCAGCCAACAGTAAGCCTGGACCACCTGTTCAATAAGTTAAAGAATTAACTATAATCACTAATATGCTAATTATTTTTGTATTAACCTTTTCTTCAGTACTCCAAAGCACTCTTAAAAACATTAAAATGAATTCATTGAGTCTGTAAAGTCAAGTTAGACCCATTAAACAACGAGACTTCATGTTTCAGTACCATATCTTCATCAGGAAGTCCAATAGAGCAAATAAAAAGGCAAGACATTAACAGAGGAGTCTTGGAATAGTTTGTTTCCTAAATGCATGCATGTCAAAATCTAAAGAGCACCAAAAAAAACCAAACAAACACGTTTTTGTCTTCATGAGGCATTCTTGATCCACATTTTTTGTTAACTGTACTCATGATGGTCTTAAAATTATGGGAACTAAAATTATGGAAAAAAAATTGCCAGAAATTGAAAACACACATCTTACTTTTGCACTTCTCTCATCTCAGTCCAAATCAAAAGGCTAAATATAATTGCAGATGAGCTGACATTGTTTAATCCGTCAAGGAAAAGTGAAGCCACAGCAGAGTCTTGTCCAGGTCACATCTGACAAAATCTGATCAAGGATTAAGTAGTTATTACAGCTGCTATTCGCATATTGAACCTTGTGATTTTCGAAAGCTTACAAACACAGGCACAGAGTAGATACAGAAGTCTCATGTCCTCTTAGAACACTAGACATACAAAATACTGAAAACAAATAATAGAATTTTAGCCTAATGACACAAAAAAAGAGTATGGAGCACTGCAGCTTTTAACTCTCAAAGACTGAAACAGCTACCAGCGACCAAAAGTATCTACTGATCTAAACTGCTCAATAACTTTTGAATCATTAATCTTATCAGTAAGATTAAATAGTTTTAATCAAATACAGTTTCTTAGCTTTTCAGCAGCATCGGATACAACTCATTTGGATGTTCAGTGACTCCATTGTGAACGTGGAAACTGTCGTCTTTGGTTTAACAAATGACAATGGCTGGAATTTCCCCTTGTGGGACTAATAAAGGAATATTTTATCTTAAGTGTTTGTTTTCATGTTCATTTAACGATAGTTTGCTGAAAAAGCCACTTTTACATAATTTTTCTGTGATCTGATATAAAGCCTTTAAATTTACTCTGAACATCTACACAGTCTATAAATTAAACACAAGAAAATATTCTATTTTTCACTGAAAAATGCAGAGGATGAAATAATAAATGCTGACATACCTCTCAAGAAAGATTAGATGCAGAGAGGAATTGTCATAAATATAGGTGTAGGTCTCAAAGGGTTAACTATAGGGAATTTAGATTTCACTAACACAGGACTAGAACTTAAGGAATTAATACAATCAACTGGAACAGTTATGAATAAAAATAACAATCTCATCTATTATTTTATCATGTTGATTTGTTAAATTTAATCAGCTATGACCAAAATAAATTAAGATGTTTGTGTAAAATGACATGCTTGTTCCTTGAAGTACACATCCATTTAGTTTAGTGTTAAAGTACAATAATACGAAGTAAAGCAGTACACTAGGTTAAAACTTGGTTGCCAGAGTAGCATCTATTGTTTCAGTTTCAGCCTCCCTAGTTTTATAATTCAGTTTGTTGAAGTCTTCCATAATCTCCACCATTGTTTTTCCTTTGGTTTCTGGGACAAAGTACAAGAGAAATCCTGCGCTAAAGAAGCAATAAGCCACAAAAATCAGGAAACAGAACTGCCCAAGTCCATCCTGTTGGGACACAAAGAAATAAACTATCAAGAGGAGAGCTCACACTGAAATAAATATGAAATCAAATGACTGATATACAGAAAATCTGCATAAACTAAACAGATGCATCATGTTAATTTGAAGTAATACACTGCAGATAGCTCACCACTACGTAGCCAAACAACATTCCCACAAGGAACATCCCCAGCCAGTTTATTGTCCCACTGATCACATATGCAGAGGGACGCCAGGCTTGTAGAAAGAGATCAGCAGGAAGAGCCATAGACACTCCAGCTAAATGAGATCGAAATAAATAAACCTGTTATGACAATCAGCTTGAATCTGAAATCCATCACTTCAGGTGAGATCAGTAATAAAAAAAAAAAACTCACAAGGTCCAAGTCCGTAAATGCAGATGACACAAAAGATCAGGGCAATGTTCACATATGGGATTGCTGAGTTCATATCCTATATGAAAATAGAACAATTTTTTTTTTTTTTTTACTTATCCTCAAAGACACAGAGAAGAGAAAGCTGCAGTGGTGGATTGCAGTTACCTTTATGGACAGCATTACAGTAAGAAGAGACATGGTTGCACCCATCAACAGATAACCATAACCCATCAGTTTCTTTCTGCCAGCACGATCTATTAACAAAGACTGAAACACAGCAGCAGCAAGGAAAGTAAAATAAATGTCAAAGAAAGTCCATATGTAGTTTTTTTCCAACAGAACCACATAGATACACATTTTTGGTAATGTTAACTGATAAAGCTTTTAGAGCATAGGTTGTTTATACAAGAAATGTTGTTGCTTTTATGATTATAAACAACAAGTATTAAATATGACATATTGCACCTCTCTTTCCAAGCTTTTTGGTGCTTCAAAAAAAGATATATCATATAGAATATAAATATATTAAAGATATATTTTGCTGAAAAATCCTCTTTTGCATCAGTTTTCTCTAATCTGATTTCAAACCCTTTGAATTTACTCTGAGGTTTTCTGAACATCTACATGGTCAGTAAATAAAATATAGAAAAACACAGACTTCACTGAAAAAGCAATTTTTGTCTGTTTTCTGATAAAAACTACTAAATGTGACTCAATAAACTTGTAACCTCCAGACTTATATGTGCTAAATAGAAAATCACTTATTATGTCTGACCTGGTCAAATTACTATCAAGCCAAGCAAAGAACTGACCTTTCTTTTCATTGTACTTGTATTTTTGTGTATAGACTCAAAATCCAGAGGTAAATATTCCTCAAAAGGCTAGCATCCTGTTACACTTGAAGTTTGAAGTTAATTTTTTTCAAAGGGACAGTGCATATTAATAAATACAATATATGCCAACATGTAAGATTATAGCTAAGACTAATTTCCATCTTTAGTCCCTACATAAAACAACATAGTTCATGTAAAACAGTACAATTCAGTGTACTCATTCAGCAAGTTAAACACTTTATACATTTACTAGCGCATTGACTTGTGGGGAACCACAGGTCATATTAATACAGATATGTAGGGACTTAAGTTTGACAATGTATCCTTCCTGTTTTTAACTTCATTCCCATCAACCATTGTGGGCAACACATTGTGATTGTAAGACTATTGTATTCCAAAATGAGTAATATCTCCCAAAATATTGGTCCTATCAACTTGTAGAGAAATTTAATGTGAAGATGGGACTTTTCCTCAACTGTAGGTATCAAATTGGCCGGTTGAAAACATTTCAGTTTTTCAGAACTATGCAGATACACACATGCACAGACTCTCTGAGACCTTCCAGTATTATGTTATAGATGTTACATTGCAACATGCAATATGCAACATACAAACATTCATTCATTCATTCATTCATTTTCTGCACCCGCTTTATCCTCACTAGGGTCACGGGAGTCACATGGAGCCTATCCCAGCTACTTAAGGGTGAAGGTGGGGTACACCCTGGACACTGCCAGTTCATCGCAGGGCTGACATATAGAGACAAACAACATACACACAATTTCAGAGAGCCAGATGACTTTATATCAGATTGTGGAGGCTGGTTTGATGGTCCAATAACCATGATTTTAGATGTTTAGTGAATGAGCTGAGGGTAGACTGCTCGTGAATGACTTGGTAATAAAAACACAGCAAACCAAAGCCATTTCTTCTAGATGGAATTATACAGTCTGCTCAGGAACTAGCCCTATGTGATCTGTTTTGAGGCTTTTATTTCCTGGTTTTGTGTTGCATCACTTAGTTCATGTGTTGGTTTTCATTCATGTTTCGTTTTTATTCTGCAGTGAAGTGATACTTACACATAGTGTAACTGTAATGAGCTCTGTTGCACCGATCCCAATGGCCAGGTAATGCATCTGGTCCTTTGGTATTCCTGATTCACGGAAGATGTCATAGGCATAGAAGTACAGCTGGACAAGAGGGTAAAAGATAAGAAACTGGATGAAACAGAGGCAGATACAAGGATTCAGTTTGTATTAATTTCTTTGTTCGTTATGTTATGGAGGAGACAAACTGAGATAAATGTACGGCGTTGATGCCAGAGAACTGGACCCCAGCACAGGGGATGGCCAGAGTGAGCAGCTGCCACCGCACACAGCGAGACGTCAGGACATCCTTCACAGTCTTCGCCTTCTCTCCCTCTGTGCTCTCTCTTTCCTTCTGCATGTCGTCCATCTCTAGCTTTAAGTCATCTTCCTGCCACAGCCACTGTAAAGCTACATACATGAAGAAGAAATACACATATTAAGAAACTGGGCCATGTCACCACTGTACCTGTAACTTCATTATTCATATATGGATAACAAGGTACAAAACACTCAACTGTATAATCATTTATCAGTGACATCTATTTTCCTGTCATTGGCCCAGGGGATTTCCTTTTTTTTTTTTATATACAGTAGATACAACCTGACCTGGGAGTAGGTATGTTTCAGATTTTATGGAAATGGACTGAGGATTTCAATGCAGATGAGAAAGAAACACTTGAATATTTGAGAATCGTATCATAAGACAATGAATGAGGGCTCAGCTTAAGGTAACAATAATATTTTTAGGAAAAATTATATGAGGGGGATTCAAGATAATTGGGAAAATAGAATGAAGGGCCAGTGTTCCTACGGTGCCTTATCTGTGGTTTATTTTTGTTTTGGGTACTTGTTTCCTTATTTTTATGTACCCTTTCCTTTAAAATATCAGCTCTGACAATGTTCCACGTCTTAGGAGTAAACCTGCCGTACTTATATTTATTATATATTTGTGAGAAATACAAGTCCTATACCTCTGTATTTTTATTTTATTTTATTATTATTATTTTTTTTTATAAAAGCAGAAATAAGCATTGAAACAGCAGTTCTGTATGTATAAGATATCTTGGAATTTTATTTATTTATTTTTTTTGCTAGTTTGATATGAGTAATAAAGCTGAACTGTGTGAATGTAGCATAAGTGTGCTCTGTCTCACCTTTTCTGCTGCCTTCAATGTCTCCTTTGTCAATATAAAGGTATCGAGGTGCCTCAGGGAAGAAAAGCAGAGTCACAAACTGCAGGATGGCAGGGATACTGCTGACAGCTAAGAGATATGGCCACATTTCTTCTGTGCCCATCACTTCCCTAAACATACAGTAAAACAAAAATAGTTTAGTCACAGAAAAAAAAGGAATTTTCCACTTTGGACCCACTGAAAATAAATTAAGACAGGTTAATAAATATTCAAGTAAACTCTTTTTTCACTCTACATGTGACTAATTGCAAGACAGTGTCTGCAAGGTATTGTACAGAGCAAAAATGTTACCTGCAGTAAAATTACTGCATACCAATTTCAGTCAACAAAAGTTCATCTTAACTTTCTGGTTCTACATACTAGTGAGCAACAGACGTCAATTCTTACTTAATGCCAATTATTTGACCCATGACTTTTCCAAAACCAATGAACATTGAGCTTGTGAGTGTCAGGAAACCTCGCAGCGTCTTTGGTGAGCACTCCCCGAGGTACATGAGGTGTACACTGAGGCCGAGACCTGAGCAGGAACAGAACAAGGTGAACTTTGAAAGCAGAAATGACAGACACAGATTCCTGGATGAAATATTAACACACACACATACCAACATTGTAGCCGTATAAAAATCTGCCCAACAAGATCATTTCGAAAGACTTTGCCATGCGACTGAAGAGCATGAACAGGGCAGCAACAATGGCCACAACATTGTTGAACAGGAGAGCTTTTTTCCTGAAAAAGACAAAGAAACACCATCATCCACAAATCAATTCAAGATCACAAATATATTTGAACTCATACACATAATCACACTGTAACAAATTTCTCTGATTTCTATAGTAAAAAATTACAGTATCTTCTTGTTCTAACAATTTACAAGGTGTAACTGTATATTGCAATGCATTATGTGTAAATAAAATATTTATGGCCGCTTCAAGCATTTGTTCACAGTATCACATTGATAGAATGGTTGTGCTTTCACTTGGTCCTGACTGTAAATGATACGAATGACAATTACACACTGTTAGTACTAGAAGAAAATGCAAAACAGGACATGAAGGCAGACACAGGAGTGAATCCCACATCCATCCACTCAATAAAGTGTTATTCCACAAAATTAAAATGTAATTCAAGTGGTAACTTTATGCAATATAATTTGACTGTGTAGATGTCTATTGATGTCTAGACTCAGGGTGTAATGTAGACATGTTAAAAAAAATAACATTTTAGTCAGAATAATGTTTCTTTATTTGTGTAAGTGACTGTATTTAACATTATTTTATTTATCTTGGTCATTTTTCACATGGAATATACACAGTGTGGGACTCAGAATGCACCATTTTTGCAAATATTAGCTAGCAAAAACCTGGTTTGGTTAAACTAACAATAGATGTGTCATTAGCCCCACCTGGAAATGCCAGGCTCTGTTAAACACTGTTAGCATGGCTACAGTTGAACTGGTACAGTCCAAACTAAAAAACTAAAATACATGGTTGTTTCTGATATAAAACAACAATATGTTGATCCCTTTTTGTTGTAAAGGGGGGCATTTGCCATACCCATCACCCATGACAAATGCTGAATGATATATTACACTGTACATAACATCCTCGCGGTCTAATTCAGACAGGAAAACCTCATTAATCACAATGAACGCACTGATTAAAACTTTTTCTTTAACTCTACTAATACAACATTCATTCATTCAGAGATTTGAATTTCTCATCGCTATAAAAACTTTGGTAAATACAAAACAATTGCCATTCTTTCAGTATTTTAGATTTCAGAATCAGAATGGTTTAATGGGGGTAGCCATGGCTGAGCAGTCAGCTAGGAACTGAAGGGTAACCAGTTTGATTCCCCGGACTGGCAGAGAAATGTTGGCTGAAGTGCCCTTGAGCAAGGCACTTAACCCC
>JAPTGZ010000022.1:18633474-18645651 GCA_029814645.1 Fowleria isostigma | reverse complement strand
ACCTATAAATAAAGAAATGTTTTCCTCTTTGCTTTTGTGTGGAAAAAAAAGTGAAATTACACAAAAATGTTTACATTTACAAACTAGCCTTTTACAAAATGTGTGAATAACCTGAACAAATATGAACAACCTGAAATGTCTTAAGTATGTATAATTTTAATGATATTATATGTCCTATTAAATGTTTTGTGAATTTGTAGATCCACTGTGATCTGTAAGATGTGATGCACATGTGTACATTATTAATTAAGGCATAACATTAACACTGCACTTATTTTTCTTTAAGAATATTTAGGTTGTTTATATTTGTTCATGTTATGTTGAAGTACAGTTCATAGATGTAAACCTTTTCATTACCGAATTTGATTTTTTTCACTCAAAAACACAGAAAACTTTGGAGTTGACGTTATTAGTTATTTTTAGATAGAGTACACAAGCTCAAAATAAACCATTCATTCATTCATTTTCTGAACCCGCTTTATCCTCACTAGAGTCACGGGAGTCGCATGGAGCCTACCCCAGCTACTTAAGGGAGAAGGCGGGGTACACCCTGGACATTTCACCAGTTCATCACTGGCTGACATATAGAGACAAACAAACACTCTCACATTCACACCTATGGACAATTTAGATTAACCAATTAACTTATCAGTGCATGTGTTTGGATGGTGGGAGGAGACTGGAGTACCCAGAGAAAACCCACGCAGACATGGGGAGAACATGCGAACTCCACACAGACAGGTCCCACCTTGCCCGGTGCTGGGATCGAACCCAAAACCTTCTTGCTGTGAGGTACAAGGGCTAACTACTGCACCACCTTGCAAAATATACCAGTCGATCAATTATTTATATTATTTTACTGGTCTGGCCCACTTTAGGTCATATGAAGCTGAATGTGGTCCCTGAACTAACATGAGTTTGACACCCCTGTTTAGTGTTTAATATCAGTCACTTTCACTCACTTGTGAATGAAAAACGAGATTCAACTTGTCTTTATTTTTCGTTTCAGTGGTTTGATCTCTTGCTGAGACGTGAGCTGTTTGCATGATGTGTTTCGTTCTCTTCATCTACCCGACCCACAAACCCTCAGGAAAAGCGGTTCCACATGTGTGATCAAGCAGACCTGGCCAGAGGTGAAGAAACATTATCATCCGTGTGGCTGAGGTAGGCCTGTTTGATGTGGCCGTTGAAAATGTTCAACGACTTTGTTTTTCTGCCACTGACTGGGACTCTATGGAACTTAACACGTCAGTCTACTTCAGTCTTTGATTCTGTGGAAATGTATGCAACGTTCTGTCACGAGCTTTGAGGATGAAGCTGTTGCCAAATCCTATGTGGAAAGAGCTCCAGCGTGTCCTGATTTCTGCTTATGGCTGGCCTAGAGGACATGAAAAACGATCTACGAGACCATTAATCATTCTGCGTGGATGTTGACTTGGAAATTAGTTTATTTTTGGGCTATGGGACATTCTTAATTCATTTAAGTCAGAAGATCCCAATTCCTACTTTTGTCTTTTAATACCTTTGCACACATTGTTCAGAACTTTATAACCACAGAGGACTTTGTTTGTTTTAATTATGGTGGGGGGGAAACACTTCTGCTTTAAGGAACTTTTATTGTCTGCTTTTAAAGGACCTCACGTCACCTGACAGAATTAGGAATTGATAACTGGACTGACTGCTGATGGATTAAAAAACCCTGGATGAACACGGACTCCTATTAATTATATATAAATGAAGACTGCAACTGGGAAGATACACAAGGAAAAAAAAGAAAAAAAAACATGTGTTGGAGGAAACAAAAAAAAAATCAGGTGTTATTTCTAATGATTTTATGACTGAAGTATTGTTACTGAAGACAAAATATTTCAGTTTTATTTTTTATTCCTGAGCTGTACTTGAACATGTTCATACATCAGAGGTTTTTCACTGGCAGGCTGTAAGTATACAAGCATTATTCTGTTGTACATTTGTAATATTGTTCACTGTTCATAAAAAAAATTGCACTTACACTTTGTCACTTGAAATGCGTCCATAGGAGATGCCAAATCACGTTTTTTTGGTTTTTTTTTTCTAAAATTTTGCCTGCACTGAAAGAAAAGAGGCACACGGTTTGTACACGTCCACTTAAGCAAGCATGCACTTGAATCACAGCCTGTATTTTTTGAAGAAACACAACTTGTATTTGCACAAAATGCTTTTATTTCAAAAAGTGACGTCTTATAGCATTGCCTCTGCTTTGACTATAATGTACTTTTAACAAGAGAAAGACCTCTGATAAAAAAAAATTATTTAATATAGATCAAGGAATACAAAAGAACTGATGTGGATATAAAACGTGTACAGGGGAAATGACGATCAGAATGTGGCAACTTCCACAATTAGACGAATGTGATGTATTTACACACCAAACGATTCTGAGGGGATGATACTCTTGTTTTTGTTTACACTATTTCATGACATTTGCATTGCAGAACTTTTTTTTTTTTGTTATTAAAAACTCAGTGTACATATGGTGTCATCCGTAAAAGGGATGTGAATTATAATGGGACTGACTTTATTTTTGTCAAATTTATGTTGTCACCATTGGAAAGTCTCTGTTCTCTGCATTTGTTTTCCAATGAAGAATTAAATATGCAACTGCATGCGCGCCTGTGTACTTTTATTTATGTGCCAATAATTACCATGTGATCTCTGGAGCCTGTGATTCAATTTGTTGCGTGACCTTCTTTTCATTTCCGAAACGCTCTCTCTCTCTTCAAATACCCGATTTCCTAACGCTTTGCTCTTCTATTTTCCACTTTTGTTGAATATTTCAAGACAGAAATGCCAACATGAAACCCTGAACCCGAGGCATAATAGCACAAAAGGCCTAATTCTTGAGTGCTTTTATAGCTGAAGGAAATGTTTCAGCCACCCTCTGTATGGCCATTCACTTATTTATTTGTCTTTTCATTCTCTGAGCTTTGAATGACGTTTTTTTATACATCAAAGATTCTATAACGTGAGCTCACTGTACAAAAGTGAGTCACAGCCATGGAGTTATTTTTCATTTGCATCGTGTGTCATTACATTGACATCGTTCCTCATAGCGTGCTCTTTCTCCTCCTCTCCGCTCGTTCCTTTTGCTCCGTGTATGAGGAGCTTCGTTTTGTTTTGCAATCCCATTATGTCTGCAATTGGATTTCTGCGGAGCCCTTTAGAGCCGTCTGGCTGAGCTACTAAACCAGCTTTGAAATAAGCAGCTCTTGCGGATGCATCCCTAAAGATACACAATACCCTTTTAGCATACTGTACAAAGGAATGTGGAGAAAAGAGGGGGGGAAAAATGAAGTGGTTACAGAGCAGGAGAAGTGAAACCAAATACTGATGTGACTACTGTTCTGCCACTCAAAAGTGATAGCTGTTTTATGAACATCTGGAAATTCTCTGTAAGTCTCTAAATCTGATTTGGATAAGTGTCAATCCCCTTTCTCCATAAAAGGCTTGAGCTCTGCTGTGAATTGCAATGCCATTCTGGTGTTTTTTCTTTTCCTCCACTGGTCCTCATGATCCTTGGCTCAATATCCGTACTATCTTCCTCCAGCAGATGGTTTGAAATAAGAGTATTAAGGTTAAGCACTCCTGCCTTGTTCTTCTTCACTGCTAAGCACTCAAACAAACTTAAAGTGACCGTTTAAAGAAAGTCTAGCAAATGCACTTGACGTAGTTTAGAGGGTTACGTCACCATAATAAAAAAAGGAATTCACAATGTCCACTGGTTCTGAATAACGTTCAGATTACCAACGTAAACTTGACGTCAGCATTGTCGTCTTTACAACATGAGTCAACGATGACTGAGGCCTTTTGTACATACCTACAGGCCTTCTATGTTATGCCATCCTCTATGCGTCTGTCAAAGCTCTTCTGCTTTTTTCCACCAATATCAACTTTGCACATCATTTGGCTTTTTTTATGTAAATATACATACTGTACCACCTCTATCATAGTGTCTGTCTAGCAAGACCACACTGTAAAAAAAAGTCACAAAATCAGTGAAGTCATTGATCATAAAATGTAATTTGTGAGGACACTGCAGCCTGACGTACATTTAGTACACGTCTCATTGAAACAGAAAATAATGCAATGTTTTTTTGAGAACTGTTGTCGTTATGACCCTGTGATAATGCTGAAAGGTCAATAATTTAAATAAACCAACTCTTAACACATGCACACAGCGTTCAAAGCTGTTTATTATAAAAGGCAAACTAATATTATGATTTTTAGTTTTTTTAAGAGGGCTGATGAAAACCATAATCTTGGCCAGTTAATATTCCATATCTGATAATATATTCTTGTATAATTATCTTCTACTCAGCAGTAACAAAGCAGAATTATAGAAAATAAATTAGACTAGGTTATACACAATTATTCATTGACATACAGATAGTGCAGTTATATATTATAGCTCTCAGAGTAAATTTCTGTCATGAGACGTTAATCGGCTGATGAGGGATAATGCAGTTGTGCTCACTGAGGTAAGCATGGCTGTACTGCAGATATTAGGTCCTTAACTGGACTGAACAGCTTTGCAGTTGAATCCATGACTGTTGGGCTTTAGTCCATCAGCTCCTGAAGCTGTGACGGCAGCTCATCCAGGGAGCGGAGCCGATGCTGTCTGGGAACGTCAGGTTGGTTCTGGCTGTTGTTTCGGTCTAAAAGAAACCCGTGGATCCCAACAGCCCGAGAGGTGAGGTAATCCCTCACATAGTCATCCCCAACATGAGCCACGTTGGCAGCTGGGACGCCACATCTCTGCAGCGCCTGGTTGAAGATGGCTGGACTGGGTTTTGCGACTCCTGCTTCTTCTGAAGTGATCACAAAGCTGAAGTGAGACAGCAGCTCACAAGCACGCAAAATTTGTTCAAGGCGGTTGTCGAAGTTTGATACCACACCGAGCCTCAGTCCAAGAGCGGTACAACTCTTCAGGGCTTTTTGTGTGTCTGGATATACCTACAGGGGGGGAAAAAAAAAGGACACTGCACAGTTTACATTTTAGAAATCCATTTTCCTAAAGATCTTTGTCATTTTGATGTCCTAAAGTTAAATTATTAAATATGGACTGGTCAGTTTGAGGGTTCAGTTAAAGCAAGGCTCCAACAGCATACAGTGGTTTAAATCAGGATAAAGAAATAGTTTTAAAACAATATAGAGGGGCCTTGAAGGTCATAGTGTTTTTTTTCTTAGTTTTTCCTTTTTTTTCTTGTCTTTTTTCTTTTGAATATCATTTGCTTTTTACTTTATTCATTGACATTAGATATTTACTTTTTTTTTTTTTTTAATTACTCATTTCATATAATCTGTTGTGTTGAATTAGTAATTTACTGGGTACGTTTGTGTCCTGTACATTGTGTTAAAGTTAGTTTTGGTGTACTAATGCATATTTACAGCTAATTCCTTTGACTTAATTGCAACCATACAAGTTTAGTAGTGAAACTGGGGGTGGGAGTAAATAAGTTCTGCTTCTTCTCACTCCCTTTTGGGCTACTAGGGCTGTATTTTAACGGTGAATTGCCGTATATATTCATGCATTATGTATATTGTGTACACAATGTTTACAACCAATTGTATATGTCTTTATGCATACTGTTTATGTAAACTTCTCTAATAATAATAATAATTTTATTTATATAGCACCTTTAAAAACTGAGTTTACAAAGTGCTTTGACAGAGTAATGAGCACAAACGCAGGATGCAAATAACAAACAAGATACAAGCAAAAACATTAAAGCATAGAAACAACAATTATATCTGCACATATAATGAAATGTATATAAGTATTGTACATAAGTATTGGAGTGCACAAGCTCCAAATAAACAATACAATGAAAAAAAATTAATTCTGATCCAGGATCATAATTTAACAAATGATCAAGTGCTAGACCATTTAAACAACTGTTATGTTATTTGTCATTTACCTCCCAGTTGTCTGCATTGTAGAAGTTATGATAAAGGTTGTGAGACATGGTGTTTTTCAGAGCCGAGTCCTGTATCCCGCACTTTGAGAAAGTGTCGTGCACCACAGCCATCCACCAAGACTTTCCATCGAGGCCCTGTGTGATGCCGTAATTGGGATATCTGCTTGAATAATCCCGATATGCTTGGAGAAAAGCAGCATTGACCTCCACAGGACTGACATTCAAGCCCATTCGTTCAGCTTCCTTGCAGTACTGCTCTCCTACTGACGAACGCACTTTCAGCAGGGTGTCCTTCACATCCCATAGTACCCATCGCAGAGGAGCACGCATCACACCTGCACAGGCAAGAACCAGAATGTAAAACAGTTTCATATCCAAGCAAAGCCTCAAAAAAACTGTTTAGTTACCCCATAAAGACAAATATCCACGGGCAACCAAAACCATCTACTGATTTAAAATTATCAACACCTGTTGATCCATTAATCTTATCAATACATGTAAAAAAAAAAAACTGAGGTAAAAGGCAATTTGTCATCTTTTCATGGTCATCAGATATGAGGCACCACAATGAATGTGGAAACACTATCTTCTGCAACATTAATTCCCCATGTAGTTTGAGAAATGACACTGACAACACTTATTTTCTGTACAGATAATGCTATATTTCAATGAAAAAGTGAGTTTTCTCTGTTATAACAACCTTTGAATTTACTATGAGCTTCAATGCACATCTACATGATCAGTGGATTAAATCTAGGAAAATACAGGATTTGCACTGAAAAATTAAAAATGCCAAGGATATTATAAAAAATGGTGATAAATCACTTGGTAAAGAGGAAAAAGAGTCACTTAATTATATACACCAATTTACGAGCTCTTTTCAAAATGATTAATAACACTGCTCCACCTCCATTAAACAAATGTATTCAACTCTGTTCAGAACAAACCACCCGGATTTCTCGATCCACAGCTCAGAAAAACTGTAATGCCTAAGAGACGTTCTGCCTTTGCACAGTCGGCCTTCTCTTTTAAAACCATTAAAGAATGGAACCAGCTTCGGACAGTCTGAAGTTGTCTATTATTCTAAATAGTTATTCACAAAATTTTAAAAAACATATTCTCAGTTCCCAACTGTGCCAACATGAGATGCATTGACATGTTTTTAATAGACAGTAATGTTACATATTCTCTGGTAAATATTGACTACCAATGATTTGACCTTTTAAGTTTGATTTTAAATTTGTGCTCTGGGAATGAATTATTACTGATGTTGTTATTTTATTGTATTTATGAGCTAAGGTTAGTTTGTGTATTGTATGTGATGTAAATATTCTGTATTGTGTACTCCTGCCCGGGGACAGCAGATGGAAAGTAGCTGGTAGTTAAATCTGGTACAAAGCATCTCTTCTCTGTGAGATTAATGTATTTGTGCATTGTCCCTGACAAATAAACAATAAACTAAACTAAACTAGAAGTTGTAAAAAATATACTTGTGAGTCTTTAAGGGTTAATGTTCAAAATTTGTCAAATTTTGAAAATTTTTTACTACATCCCGTAAAACTATTCAGTACATTATACCCTGCACTACACAGCATATCACACTGATAGTGAGAATAACTGGAATAATCCTAAAACAAAGACGACATTATTTCACACAAAACAGTGAATAATCAACACTGACAAAAGATTTAATGATGCATTGTGAAGAAAAAAAAAGAGTACACAGAGTTGCCTATCATAAAAAAAGAGTTAATGACCATAATTTGCATTTTCAATTTCCTTATTTTCCACACTCAAAGTATTTATGGGATAATGACCACTGACAAAAATTATATACCTTTACTTTCCTTCCCATTTAAACTAATGACTCAAAAGTTGTGTGAAAAATTCACTTGGAAATGTAATATTGAGATTATGGCTGAAGAAGACCACTGTTAAAAAAAATTATCAGTGGACATCATGGACATCAACTGTTGTTGACATTCATTAGTTTATAAGACAAGGATTAGGTGTTTTTATTAGTCTCCCTTGGGAGAAATTTGTCTTGAACAGAGGAGTCCGCTGAACACGGAATACATGTACCACTTATACAAAAAGAATCAGCATAAAAACATTCAGAGTAAAAATTAACTAAGTGAAATACATTATTACACTGGTTAAAAACAATAAAGGTGATGTGCAATTTCAACACTATGTAGGCTAAACACTAATACAGAACAGAACAGGCCCCTGACACTGTTGAATACTGTTATCTAGATGACCTTCCTGGGCTCCTGTCCTGTACATCCCACATAAGTTGTTCATTAATGAGCTTCACTGACAGAGGAATGAAGTTTAAGAAAGTGTTAAGTAAAATGTATTTGGGGTACAGGAGGTGTCTAATAAAATATCTGCCTGTCTGAGGGTTATTTGTTCAAACAGGTCTTGGGGGTTGGAGGTGCTAGAACACTCATAACTTTCCCTGTGGTCTTTGACAGAATAAAAATCTGAGCTTCTGACTTGACGGTCAGGTTTCCAAACCAGCTGGTAATGCCATACCGCAACACAGACGCAATCAATCAAAAAAATATTTCTGCAAACACCAAACAGCCTGAGTCAATGGAGGAAATGCAGGCACTGGTGGATTCTGGCACAGACCCTGCATATGCCAGCTTAAATCATTATTGATGTTGACCCCTGGTATTGGTATGACCTGACCTGCTCAATGTTAGACCCATGTATGGTCCTGTGATCTCCCGTTGCCTTGGGGTCCACTAGCATCTCCACTGCTTGTCCTGAGTTGATTTGCAGTTGGTTAACACCTTATAAAGGTGTAAGTGTAAGTTGTGTAATAAATATTCAGATCCCTTAGCATTTAATACAGTGCATCTGGCATGTTGTCATGTTGTATGCTCCCACGTCCATGCAAAAAAATCCAAAATATAATAATATGAATACTCCACAAGTACACATTATGCATTCATAACCAAACTTAAAATGTATAGCATTCAAGTATTGACACAATTAACTTTCAGTATGGGAAATAAAATAATAGTTCCTATCACTGCTAACATCATAGAGTATCTTTTGGCGTAAAATGGTACAGTGATGTGTATGAGATTGTTGCAAATGTTAAAAATTAAAGTCATTGAAGTGCTTTACATAATTTCTGGTAGTTTCATCTACAAAAATACATAATTTAGAAAATCATCATGGGTTTGCAGCTGTCCTGTGCTTAACATGTATATTTAAAATGTAAACTTTTTATGAGCTCTAGTGAACCTAGGTTTTAGAAGCAGTTATTTAGCTTAACGACGAGAAGTTATCCAACACGTTAGACAGGAAGCGGATTTATGACATCAGAAAAATTACTACAAGAATGAGTGTGACGTTGCAATGAAAATTCTCAACAAAAGTAAAGCCACCTCAAAGTTATATACATTACTAGAGTAGAGGTGCATTCTTTGACAGGTGTTTTTTACTGATAAGGAATTGCGTTGACGTGTTTACCTGCCAACGTTTATCTTTCTCCTTCGATTTATTTATTTTTTCCGTGACGCTCTTCTTCCTTCTAGTTTGAGTTACCGTTGGGTAAAGTGAGGACAATGCACAGAGGCAGGACAGGTGTTCTCCACAAAACTTGCCACCTTCATGGCGACCACAATTACAGCGGTCAGCTGTTGTCAGTTAACACAGTCTACAAACCAAGCTAACCGGAAGTGTCAGATAAAAACTGGAAGTGACGATTAAAAACATCCGGTGAAGGTAGCCCACTTCTACTGTACATGTTTTGATCTCAATAACTCACACAGTGTTTTCATTGTAATGTTTATTTGAATACGAGGAAAGATATTATCCAAACATGACTGGTAAAAATACACAGGAAAATGCTAACTAGTGCTCGGACAACGCTGTTTAATTCCTCCACAACACGTGTGGCCAATGTTCCAAATTAAAGGATGCCATAAACTAGAAAAAGGAGGCAAGAGAAGTTAATGAAAGAAAGATGTGCTAGTGTGTGAGGAAGCATTAAAAAATTGAACAAGGATAACAATATTGATACTGAATATTGAAAATACAGCTGGGAAATATGACCATATGAATCACAAAAATACCTTTTTTTTTTGTTTGTTTAAAAAAAATGATTTTTCAGGAAACACAAAAATCCTAACCAGAAATTGAGTATATTATGTTTAAGGGAAAAAAAAAATAATTTTTGGCAAAAATTATTTTAGGGAGGTACCAATGTATAAATTGTTATTTGAAGTCTGACAGGGATTTGACAGAATTGTTGTTATTCATAGTTTCAAGTATAAAACAAAAAAATTAATATAATAACTAGTAAAACAGTCGGAATCTTAATTCTTTCCAGAGCTTTTTGTGTATTTCTCGCATAGTGGCATGAGCTAGAGGTGTGCAATATATTGAATTATTTTGATTAAAATTAACAGTTTTGGAAAATCATGAAAAACGGGTAAACTCTAAAATTAATCTTCTGAAAACCTTTCTTGTTCACCAAAATGTCAAAATGCAACCCCTTTGCTTCTTGTAATAGATTACTGGTGAATGTATTTCTGCAGTCATATATGACAATTTTTCACAGAGACACAGAGGAAATTATCTAGAATGTTGTTCTATTTCAAACATATTCCAGAGATCTCATGTGCCCCTAATTTATTTTTTTATTTATTTATTTTTTTAATCATAGTGGAAAATATATTGATTGTATTTACAGATGCCAAACATCTGGCACATTAGAATGAACAAAGGCAAGAGAAAGACAAGGAACTGGGACCCAGATGCCATGATCCTAGACATATGGGAGGTGGAAGAAGGCAAGGTCACTGTAAGAAAAGCAGCCAAAAAACATGGAGTCCCAAAATCCAGCCTCTGTGATAAAGTCAGCGGTCGAGTAGCCTGAGTCTGTGTCCATGGTCAGAAGCAACTTCTAAATCCTGAGGATTAAAATAGCATGGTGGACTACTGTTTATACTGTGCGTCACAAATTTCCATTGACAAAGTCTCAGGTCCTGGCTCATGCTTTAACTGTTTACATCCTCCGACACCCATCTGCAAAGAACATGCACTTGGTCACATGTGGTGGATCAATTTTAGGGAACATCACCACCGTCTTACCACTGGGAGTTCAGACTGTTGGCAGGCAGCTTGTCCATAGGGGGCGTGTTGAGTATTTTAGGCTCCTCAGTTCCACTATGGAAGAGCACAGGTTAAAAAATAAACTCTGTCAATTCTATAACTGTGATGAGGTGGAATTTGAGCTGAGCTCAAATAAGAAAACATCTATGAGGAACAAATTCCAGATCATCTGTCTGACAACAAAGGGGTTCCCACTGCTGTCTATGAGAAATCACAGATGGGGAACATGAGCAGTGGGATATTTAGGAGCTGGTTTGCTGAGCACTTTGTGAAATATGCAGTGCAGGAGCGCCCACTGCTGCTTGTTCTGGATGATCACCAGTCTCATCTGGATATAGAACTGTTCCGGATGACTGAGAAGGAGGGAGTCATTCTCCTGTATGTGCCACCATTCACATCTCACATCCTTCAGCCTCTGGAGGAGAGTTTCTTTGGACCCTTGAAGGCAGATTTCTTTAACCTTAGAAGAAGTTTGTTGGCAAGTTCTTAATGAGTTTCCAGCATTCCTAGAAGACTTCTATCAAAGGTTCAAGCATCAAGGACTGGTGGTGGATGGATTCAAGAAATGCAGCCTCTCCCCTCCAGATTTCACAACCACTGACAGGTCACGGTTTAGGGTATCTGTGTCACAGTGTAGGACCCCCTTATCACCTCCACAAACTGTATTTTGATGATGACAATATTATGATATATCAGTGTCCCATGTCTCTAAATTATGCCACTTCCCTGTCCTTATTACCATACTCCCACATTTCTAGTTAGGCCATCGGATGGACAAGCATTCAACAAACCCTGTCCCTTGCAGGTATTTTGCCCATTGTAAGTAAATGGGAAGATTTTAGAATAAAAATTCTACAAAAATTTAACTTTGACCTACCTTTCTCAAAATGTAATGTAACCAGTGACTTTTAGAATAGACTTTAAGATATTACTACTCACCTACAAAGCCTTAAATAGAACAGAACCAAGTTACATTGCAAACTCACTTAGTAACTATGTACCTACCAAACACTAAGGTCATCCAACGTAGGATTACTAGCGACTCCCAGAAATAGTACAAAGAAAATTGGGGATGCAGCCTTTG
>JAPTGZ010000022.1:18616743-18632788 GCA_029814645.1 Fowleria isostigma | reverse complement strand
TATCAGTGCATGTCTTTGGATGGTGGGAGGAAACCGGAGTACCCGGAGAAAACCCATGCAGACACGGGGAGAACATGTAAACTCCACACAGAAAGGTGGCCCCTGAAATAAAGAGTTTGACACCCCTGGTCTGGTCTACATGTTACATTGATTTTGTTCATGAACAGGACTGCACATATTCCTCCAGTGCAGCAGGAGGCAGCATAGCTACTTTGTTGCTTAAAAAAACTTAACGAAACACAGATACGCATGCGCTCCAAACATGCGGCAACTGAAGGATAAACAGTTCATGTTTTAGGCACAGCTTAACAAATGTACAGATAAATGTAAGGTCAGTATTATTTTTTAACTAACGTCTTCCTGTTGTCACAATGGCAACGCCAGCCATCCGGACGTTCCGGAGGTTAGAGGGTTTATTTTGTGTGTACAAACCCTCCGGTGTCCACTGGAAAGTGGTGCGGGACAGTATTGAGACGAACCTTCTTAAAGGTGAGGCATCCTGAAACTAACTTCAGCTCATTGAAACTTTATTACGTTACATTAGCACACTAGGACAGTGACATTTGTCAGGACGGTCGTGTGATGTGGGTGAATCTGTACAGCCTGTGTGTGTCTTCATGTCTCAGCCCAGACCATGACATTGTGGATTATGTTCAGGTGTAAACGCCACTCCGTCTCGGCCTCTTCCTCGGGAGATCCGCTTCTTACCCCTTCAGGGAAATGACACTGGGACAGCCAAGAAGCTCACAGTGTCTGCAGCCTCTGTGCCGGTGCTATCCAAACACCCTCTGGGTATGTGTTTACACTGGTCCTGGATCAGCTGCCTTTGGTTGAAACACATAGATGTACAATAAAGATGCTGCTAAACCACAGATTAACCTTACTTCCCATTCATACGATTTCAAACTATTAAAAAAGAACAATAAAAAAAATAAAACAATAAAAAAAAACCGTCATGTAAAGATCTATTATAAGAGAAGGCTTTATTTATCCCACCATGGCGAAATTTCACAGTTAACAGCATCAACATGCAATGCGTGATACTGAATGCAAATACATTTTTTTTTGTTGTTTACACCGTTTTGCTTATAATCTTCCAAAATGGGTTTCTCCACCATTAAATAATTTTATTTTTTTCACCTGATGGAAAACATTTCTCGTGACATGATCATTGCCTGAAGTATTGTCTCACTTGCCTTGACTCGCATATGAACTTGAGTGACATCCTATTCTTAATCGATAGATTAAGAATGGGATGAATGGGTTTAGTATGATGTTGGTCCACCCTTTGCAGCTATAACACCTTCAATCAACTCTTCCGGCAAAGCTTTCCATAGAACTGTCCAAAATTTTCTGCTTCAGCACACTAAGAGATTTTAGACAATTCTATGCCCACAACTTTGCAGGAACAGTTTGGGGATGGCCCCTTCCTGTTCTAAAATGACTGTGCACCAGTGCACAAAGTAAGGTCTATAAAGACATGAATGAGAGAGTTTGGTGTGGATGAACCTAACTGGCCTGCACAGAGTCCTGACCTCAACCCCATAGAACACCTATGGGATGAACTGGAGCTGATTGTGAACCAGGCCAATATCAGTGCGTAATCTCACAAATGCACTTCTGAGTGAATGGTCAAAAATTAAAAAAAACACAGTCCTAAACCGTGTGTAAAACCTTCCCAGAAGAATTGAAGCTATTATAGCTGCAAAGAGTGGACTGACATCATATTAAACCCTGTAGATTAAGAATGGGATGTCACTTAAGTTCATATGTGAGTCAAGGCAGGTGAGGGAATACTTCTGGAAATATAGTGTATGTCCTCAATATCAAAAAGTTACCAAAGTTTCTAATTCTAATGGAATTAACCAAATAATTTATTGACATGTCAGAATATGTGCTGTAAAAAGAGCCATTGGTGTACATCAAAACAGACCATAAAAATGTGGACCTAGTAGCAGCTGGTGTATGTGCATCCATTTATTACATTTTTCTGCATCGTAGTTACAGGACCTGAGTTCCAGAACATTAAAGTGGGAGTGGGACATCGTCTGGATGCATTCTCCTCTGGTGTTCTTGGTATGACTTTGAACAAATACACAGTGTTATATTTGCTAAGATATGTAGTAATCATTATATTTTTACTTTTGTTTTTTTATCTTTAGTTCTAGCAGTTGGAAATGGAAATAAGGCCCTAAATGATCTCCAACACCCACAAGTCACAAGGGTATAATTTATTTTATTTTATTTCCCTTTTTTGGAAGAAAAAAATATACCCACGGTTTCTTTTTGTTGTTTTCAGGATTATACATTAGAGGGCGAATTTGGGACAGCAACAGATGACTTTTCACACAAAGGCCGAGTTATAGAAACAACCACCTACGGTATGGAAAAATACTGCTTTAAGTAGTTCAAGGAAATCGAGTTGAGATTATTTCCAGTTTCATCTATAAATTATTCTAATATCATGTTTTAGTTCTTGAAGAGAAACAAGATAAAGCATTAACTTGCCAACAGTTCACCAAAGAATGATTAAAAACATCCTCTAACATTTCAAAGTCAGACTCACATTTTTAGTTCTGAGCTGTTGTAGTGATGTATTTATTTATAGTATTTATACCCATGTGTTTTTTAATATTGGCTTTACTGTGGGAATACTTGAACTCTATGTGACCCAGAAATGTTTGTGTGTTTTTCAGATCACATTACACAGGAAAAGCTGGACAAGGTTTTAGCGATGCTGCAGGGAGCCAATCAAAAGGCCTTGTTAATGTAGGTTTACTGAATCTAATTTTCCACAAACTTAGTGAAAAACACTTGAGGGCTCTAAGACTGGATTCCTTTCATGATGTAATACCACGTCTGCTGATTTATTTGTCCTGTACATTCATCCCCTCCTACATTGCTTTTAGCAGGGTTACATTATACTGATAAATTATTGCTCATGACAGCAGTTACATGACTTTTTTTAATCCTGCAGGTATTCCAGAGTAGACATGCGCTCACAGGAAGCTTATGAGATGGCTGTGCGAGGTTTACTGGGTCCAGAAGGGAAATCATTGCCTATTTTGACTGGGATTCGTTGCATTCATTTTCAGCCTCCCAGTTTCACTTTGGGTAAATAATCTACATTGTAACACAATAAAATGAATTCAAATAATCTACATTTTTAAGGATACTTAGTGGTGTTAATTATTTTTTTTCTTATCTTCATACAGAGGTGCAATGTCTGAATGAAACACAGAAATATTTGCGCAAGATCGTGCATGAAATAGGACTGGAACTGCGGAGTACAGCAGTATGTAAGAAAGTACGGCGCACCAGAGATGGCTACTTTACTCTGCAGGACGCCCTGACCCGTAACCACTGGACTGCTTCAGATATCATGGGTGCCATTCAACAGTACCACTCCAGAAAAAAGAATAAAAAGAAATTTTCCCACTCACAAAACATGGACTCAAGATTACAGTCGGAAGAGTTTCAAACAACCACCAGTGAAGAAAATGCAACTCATCAGGAGGAGGCTGTGCATATTATTAAATAGCATCAGGCCAGATGGTAATGTAAGACACATAAATGTCATAAAGATTTATTACATTGTGTAAATTTGCCTTTTTTGCTTTTACATAAAGACCGGTTATTTGTATTGTATGTTATTTGTCCCAGAAATTGTCATGCTTCTGTGTATATAATACCACTTTTTTTTTTTTTTTCCCAAAAGTAAATTATTTTCTAAAAAAAAAAATCTTGGGACTTGTTTTTGTACACATACTAAATTGAATTGCTTTTGAGTCCATACAAACTGAAAATTTCACATTAGCTACAAAGTGGTTGGCAGCATGAATACAGCCTCAAAAGACCACAGTGGAGTTCAATTTAAACTTGGTTGATAAAAATTAATTGATGTTGGATTATTGTATTTGAATTGAACTGCCCTGTTTGTGGATAAATATGACACAAATTCAGAGTTGATCGCTACTATTAGATTTGTTGTAATCACTGGGGGCCACTGTTAATGGTGGAAGATTTTCTCAGCGTTTTTGTTTCCCACTGAAGCTCCTTTGGGATGTTGAGATTATTGCAGTGGCGCCATTGTTGTCATGCTCTTCATACCATAGACAGACTTGTTCCAGTGGGAACACTGATGTCTTTGTCAGTAGAAAACACAACTTCCATCAGGATACAAATTAACCTTGTGGGCACACACTTGTACTCTGACAATGTCATGGGGTAATGCACACACAAAAAAGAAAGATTTAAGTATGTTAATTTATTACTACTGTAATTATAGTGTTTATGAAGATTTGGCAGCTGTGTGAACTGCAGGGAGGATAAGTGTCAACACTATTTACAACAAAATGTAGAGAACTGAATGTACTAAATGAGAGTAGTAAACATGTAAAATAAGATCTATAATTTAATTATCGATTAATTCTGTGTACTGACGGCTAAAAGTGAAAACATTTGCTCTCATTCACAAGCACATTCCATCAGAGCACATCAAAACGTGTTTTTCTACACATGATTTTTATTATACCCAGCCCTTAATTCCAACCAGTATTTTAACCACTTAGATTAAGCAAACAATGAAATAAGATTGTACATCAATAAAAATGTGTGCCACGAAATACCATGATTCAGCAAAAGTCAAATTGCGGCAGCAGAGTGAGTTGTACATTAACTTGTATTGCATTAAGAAACATAAAAAACATCTATCGTGAAGTAATGTTTACAATAAGTTGTATCTATGTCAACAAACTCAGAAACCTGGAGTCCCCCTGTGTGTCATCTGAATCACCTCTGAAAATGCAACATTAAAATTTTGAAACAATATAAGTGTACCAGCCTGCACTCCAGTGGTGGAGCCAGAACAAGACTAATGGGTGGGCCTGGAAAAATCAGAATCGGCCTGATTATTTTTAAAGCTTATATGAGATGTGTGTAAAAGTTTTCAGATATAAATTTTAATATGTATGGAATCTGTGGATTGTATGCTTTCGTTTGAGGGGTTGTTTATGCATTATACATAAAAAACCACAGTGGTAGAGACAGAAATGTGCCGAGTGGTTTGATGAGGTGGCGCTACATGGATTTGAAACCTGATAATTCATTCAGTTGATGTTTGAGTTTTGTTTTGGGCATGTAAAAATAACATATATTCATGTAGCCCAGGTTCTGCTGTTTAATTTGATGTGCAATATTATTATATTCTTTAATGATTTTTTACTCTATAAAGCAATTCTAACCCTGAATCTCACTGGGTGGGCAAGCTGTCAATCTGTCATAGCTCCGCCCCTGATGCACTCACTTTCCAACTGTCCTCTTAAACAAATATAAATGTGAAAATTCCTGATAGATAGAATAAGATTTTTAAAGACAAATAAACAACTAAGTACCCTATAAGTTGTATTTATAGGGTCCCAATGCAAACCTCCAGATAAGCTCATCAGAACATTAAGTGTGTGGGATTTCATCACTTCACTGAAGAAACTCAGCAACATCCTGATTTGTTTTTGGGCTTAGATTCTTTGAGTAATACCAAGGTTTCCTCTGTTGTGACAGCTTTCTGACTCAGTAGCCTAAAAAGAACACAATAACACAGTCAGTTAAAAGGATGGATGAAGTCGAAGAGAATATCTGCACTGGTAACACATCTATTACCTAGCAACTGTTTCCAAAGATTCGATCACATTTTCACCTGTGGCAGCGCTGCACTCCATAAAGTCAAAGTTGTACTCCTGTCGAAAGAAAATAAGCAGCTTTCAGGCTGTTTTATAATCCTAACAAATCATTAGCTGCTTATTACAAATCATCAAATGGGGTCTGAGAAGAACTTATTGAAAAGAGCCTTACCTCTGCAAGATTCTTCCCCTGTTGAGTCTGGACTTGTCTCTTTGTGTGATCGCACTTATTCCCAAGAAGCAGAACGATGACGTCTTCTGCAGCTCCCTCCTGTGAAACAGATGGGTGTCATCATATGGATTACTAAGATGTTATGTTCTTTGTTTCCTAAATTAAATGTATTATCAGACATATTATCTGTGATCAGTCAGTCTGTATTAACATCAAAGGTTCAAGGTAACTATTGATACCCGTTGGGTTGTTCTGCAGTCTGGAGAGGGCATCTCAAACACAAAACATTAAAAACATAGGACATGTACAGAGGAAAGACTAAGAACAGCAACAGCACAGACTAAAGACATGGACAGATACTCCCAGCAGCTTCCTGATCATGGTTAAATAGACTAAGATAAATAGATAAAAAACAGACCAAAATAAATAAAAGTCATTAGATATCACTAAAAATGCCAATATAAAACCTGTTAAAAGCATGATAATAATATGTTTTTTTGTATCACTCTTGTTTGCTATACTTATTTAAGTTATTATGTTGTGTTCTTGATTGTATATTGATCTTCTTTCTATCATTGTACAGTCTGTGATGCTGCTGTTGCAAAACAGTTTCCCAGTATTGTCCCTTGTATCGTATCATGTTTTCATAGATGGATGGATGGATGGATGGATGGACGGACAGATGGACAGATTATCCCATGATATGATACAAGGGATAATAAATAATAGATAAGTTAAGACCATGTTAAAATAAGCCAGATCCCAAGAATTAAAAACATGTACATGGACGGTACTGATACTGCAGATACTGTATTACTTGTTGTTGTTAATATGTTACTATTTATAACTGCATTACAAAACAGCTTGATGACATGATTTACTATCTTTTTAAAAACACTTAAGTGCATTGACACACAGCAGTGTCCTGGTTATCAATCATGTTTATGCTGATTATATGCTGCACACCCTGATTTTAGAAACCTAAATGAAGTCTTATTGTAATTTTGAGAAACCTGAAAATGCCACTTGTAGAAACTAGAAACGGTCACTATCACAGATATCTGTATTGGAAGAGAACATGAAAACTGAGATATGGTGGGTTGTAATCATGTAAACACTCATGTAAACCAGGGTATGAATATTCAGACTGATAGTATTACCACAGTTACTCTGCAGGTACCATATACAGGATAAACACCCATTTTTAACATACAAATATGTCTGGACCTTTTCATTTCCACATCCAGTTGTGAGATAAAATCCTATCAGCGTTGAAGACATGCAGCAGCTGTAAATGCACCGTACCTTAATACAGTTAATCCAGTAATTGACAGCAGAGAAGCTCTCAGCAGAGGAGATGTCATACATCAACAGAAACGCCTGGGCTTTATGGAAAGTCTGCCTGGTGAGGCTGCGAAACCTTCGAAAGAATATAATAGTGGATAAGTTACATACAGGAGGAACATGTTAAGTTTACAGAGACTAAAAATGACTTTACTCATGTTTATGTAATTTTATTTATTTATTAATTTATTTTCATTTAGTGCTAGACAAACAGTGACAGAGGTAACAAAAAAATACAAGACAAAACATCTGGTATAGTAATTCATAGACTTCAAGACGCACACGTTCATAGACACAAGACAGAAGAGTTCATAGACATTAAACAAAACAAAGTGTGTATGTATGTATGATTATTTATGATTTTTATATGTGGGTTGGGCACATTCAGGTGGAGAAAGAAGAGGGAATGAAAACAAAATTGGTAGTCCAAGTAAGTAAAATGATCAAAAGAGATAGGTACACAAAAATGAGAAATCAGTAAGGGGTTTTAAATAATAGTAGAGAAAGAAAATTAAGGATAAAAAAAGTAAAACCAATAACAACAAATACAATAATAGTGACAACCTTTTCTATGTTTATGTAAATTAAAAACACAAACAAGTCTTATTTGAGTTTAGATAATATAGTGAGATATAGTGTATATGAGGCTATTACGAAACTCCCTTGCCATAATGAAACTGGTTCCTCGAGTTCTTAAAGGCAAAAAAAGTGCAGAGACTTCATTGAAACTGGAATGAGTGATAACTTCAATGCCACAAATTATTTCTGCTTCAATAAAGCAGTGGAAATATGACTTGATTTACAAATTAGGAACTGATCCGAAAACAATAAAGTTTAAATTAACACCAACAAATCCAACTCAGAACTGCATAATCTGCATATTGCTTCTGTAGTGTTATTATTGTAACAATAATAGATAAATCTAATCTTACATATGCAACTTGATGTTTTTAATGCTTTGTAGCTCCAGCATACAAAACATGGCTGTGATATGTCAAACCAGTTCTAAAACAGGTCACAATGTGGCCTTAAGCAGGTTCTCAGACTCAAAAAGCACATTGTTTGGCTCACGTTCACAGAAGCCGCTGCCTATGACGACTTGTTAAAAACCTCTGTAACTAACAACAGAGGCAATCACACGTCTGTGCTGATCTGAACGCCCTGCTGAGACCTCAGATGACATGTTCTGTCCTCCATCGCAGTAAACCAAGCTAAACACGCAAACATTTACTGTACCAAAGGGGAAGAGTGAGCACACAGCCTCCATAAACAATGAAATGACACAATGTTGAGTGACACATTGAACACCGTTTGCCTGAGAGGTAAACCAGGTACTGTGTTTATACACAGAGCTTCACCCAGATTGAACCGATGTGATGACGAAAACCTGGTTAAATCCTCAGGGAATGATTCACTCTGTAAAATAACTGTATGTACACATTCATCAGAGCTCCCACGTGAGTTTAAAGACAGCAATTCTACTCATTTCAAGGACCAATGACATCGTGTCTATGACTCTGCAGTTACTTACATCAGTTGTTCCCAAATTCTTTTAGCTCGAGACCCAAAAAAATCTGTTTTCCGTCTGGTCCCAAATGTACAAAAATAGGTCATGATTCAAAAAGACAAAAACAATATACAAGGAGCTACTGGAATTTAGCAAACCAAAGGTGTTCATAGACAGGGTATAAACCGTAGGAAAAAGACAAAAATCCAGACACTCAGTTAAATTAAAAAAAACAAAAAACAACTTTAATTTATGAGGGTTTGTAGATTAAGCCCCTATAAATTAATCTACAGGCCCTCATGAAGTAAAGGCTTTTAAATGTTTTTAAAGTGAGTGCCTGGATTTTTGTCTTTTTCCTATAGGCCATGATTTGCCATAATGTGCATATTTTACCAATTCTTTGAATGTAAAGATAAATTATAACAATAATAAATTATAATAAATTATAACAATAATAAATTCCAACATTATGTCATCGACTGACCCAAACAACAGAAAGTCACCACAGCATCAAAATAAAAAGTCATAATACAATTTCATGTTGCTTAAATATCACTGCAATCAATGTTGTTGGTTTGTTTTTGGTTTGTTTTTTTTCATAATTAAGGTTTATTTTGTTAACATTTCCATTTACACTTGCATAAGCTTGTTTTTGCTTATTTTTTCCCCAACATGAACATTCTTTTAATCATTAAAATTATTGTTTTACTTCTACCTTTCTGAAGTATTTGTCACATTCTCACCATAAATAATTATTTCAAACCATAAATCTGTTTTTTTAAACTATTAGTCAAGAAAAAAAAAGAATTATTGATTTGACATTCATTGTGATAATTATTGACAACATACAAAACATTTATACCATGATAATAATCCAAATCAGTGAGAATGAGAAGTCTTAAAGGCTTTAGATGATATTCTGTGTTTCCCAATACCTTTCTACTCACAAATGACTAATTCTGGCAAAAGTTGCATTATTAAAATTTAAATACCATAATTTTAAAAAAAAAACATTTTACCTAAATTCAAGACTTCTCTGGGTTTCTGATGACAATATTTGTTTTAAAGCTTTACAATAATCCATAATCACTGGCGACAATGACGTAGTGAGTTTAGTGTAGTTTGAACTCACCTCTCTTGACCTGCTGTATCCCATAAATGTAGCACCACTGTCTTTCCATCCACTATCACAGTCCATATGCATGAGTCAAGACCTGAAATTTAGATTATAAAGCATTGTTTTATACATTTATCAACAATTAGTAAAGTAATCTTAAGATAAATATCAGGATCTTACCAACAGATGCTGGCAAATCTAAAGAGAACTTCCCACTTTGAGCCCTTTTCATAAATGAAGACTTGCCCACACAACTGTCTCCAATCATGACCACATCGTACATGACATCGCTGAGGTTCCCTCGTCTGGTATAGCCTGCTCACAATAACAAAGACCCCAAGTAATGCAATGTTTATCTTCTTTTCTCATATAAAACTTTCTTCTCTTGTTGCCTTTTTACTGTTAGCCGCAGAGTGTATGTATTCAAGGTCTGTTTACCTAAAGAAAGCGTCTTTTGCCTCTCCTGACCCAACTGTACATCAGGATAAAGGTGCTGGACTGGACTCATTCGCTCAGATGGTTTTCCACTGGTAAAAAAGAAAATTTACAGGAAATATCACATTCATTTTCATTTATTTTGTATGAACTAAAAATAAAAACAGATGTGCAATGTCTGACAAATACAGAGAACAGTAGAAATATGAAATACACTCATGAAAAAATTACTAGACCACCCTATGTTTTCTTCAGTTTCTTCATTTTAATGCCTGGTACAACTAAAGGTACATTTGTTTGGACAAATATAATAATAACGACAAAAATAGCTCATAAGAGTTTAATTTAAGAGCTAATATCTATCCATTTTCTATGGTTTTCTTGATAACAACCAAAACCACTTAAGTTCTTACATCAATATCTATGACATTGTACTGACAAAGACATGTTTTCTTTTCTGTCTGTTTTAGTCACATGATACACACAAGAGTTAGTACTTGATTGGATAACCATTGTTTTGGATTACTTAAGATAGTCTAATAATTTTTTCCCTTGATTTAGAAAATGTTTGAGATTTAAACACAAACTATTTGGATTTTCTACAGAAATTTAAGGTATATAGACATTTTATGTTTAATGATCGAGAAACAAGTAATTTAAAACTGAAAATAATAAACTCCTAGGCTATATAATATGCTCAAAGCAGCATATAACTCTTCGCGGACTGATACTTCATCTGATAAAAAACACAATCTCCAAACTAAATAGACCACCAGTGTTTTGAGAAAACATGTATTTACATACTGTCAATACCAGTACTGGCTGCTTAATAATAAAGTATGTGTGTGATGATCAGTATAACCATGAAGTTTGCATGATTTGAGCTATGAGTCAGAGGATTGAACTCCATGGTGATTGAAATAGATAAATGGCAGTGGCACAGATGGTAAGTCTTTGTTTGAATGCCAACACATACCAGAGAAATGGAGAAACAGGTGTAGAACGCCCTTCGTTTTATTATAGTGGGATCAGACTGCAGTGCACTAACAAGTACTGTACTATATGTAGAACAATGGGGGGTGAAAGTGAGTGTCAGAGAATGACTATTATAATGCTAATCTGTTTGCTGATTTGAAGGAGTGATATTTTGCCTTTGTAAATTGAATTATGCATTTTAAAACATTTTCTTGTGGTCTACATAAACTGCAAATGCTATGCTTGGGTCTGAATTCTTAATTAATTTAATTCCACAGGTCCATCTTCAACCCTATTTCTGAGTAATGACATGAGACAGGTTGTTTTGAGTGCTGGCTCTTTAAATGCAAATGATCCACTTCATGCCCCACGCCTTCCAGGTTGTGGACCGTGCTGCTCTGACTTGTGTTTGTTAATGCAACCAACAACTGAACATTGTAGGTTATCGGCTCAAAGTTTGGGCATATTTTCAGCATGGACTACAACCGCTGCTGCTGACAAACAAATATGACGTACTCTGAGAAATGTTTGTCAGAAGTCTTGAATTTACATGAGCAAATGTTGTGACGTAACTATTTATAGATCTAACAAATTAAGAAGGAATTAAACGGGTTGTAGATATCCACTCGATTTCTGCCACAGTGAATATAAAGATAGCTCTGCAGCACCTGGAGGGTTCATATTCAAATTTTATGAACTATTAGGGTCCAAATACACAAATAAATGTAACAAAGACTAATAAAGTGGGTTTGGCAAAATATGACCCCTTTAAAGGTGATTTTTGCAGAACTAAACCTACAGCAGACTTACTAAAAATACACATGATCTGAGGTGTATGAAGCCGTGAATGAAACATCATGAAGCACTGACCCAGCTGATAATGATTACTGTGTGTAGATAAAAACTGTTAAGTCCCACAAACAGACTTACCTCACAGTCTGAGAGGTGCTTGAGGTGCTGACAAAAAATGGATTTGTGTAACTCTCATTAGCCTGGAGAGAAAAAAAAAAGCACCTTTACATTGCTTCAGATTGGTTCTACTAGCACAGTGTTTAAAATGATAAAGTTTTGTGATACATTTGCTAGATGGGTAGGTGTATTGTTTGAATGCTTTGCTTCTACTTGTTCTTATGTTCTCCTTTCCTACATGTGAAACTTAATTGTCCTAAACCACATGTTCTTCATTTTAAGTTGTTGGGTCATGCTCTTCTTGAAAGCAATATTTACCACTTTGCAAGTGGTTTTGTGCAAACAGGAAGTGAAAAATTACACACAGCTACTGTGAAAAAGAATACAGCGACTGTTACAACCTGCTGAAGAGCTATTCAATTTTTTTGTTGTTTTGTTGGGTTTTTTTTTTTTTTTTTTTTTACAATTTACTGACTTAAAAATGTACTAAATACTTAAGAAAGATATTTTTAGACATTATTATGAAATTCCAGCAACATACAGGTAAAAAGTTCTCATATTTAAAAAAAAAAATCTGATAATTTAATCAAGCATTACATAGAGAAACATCACACAACATTTACCATAAATAAGTAAAAATAACCAAAAATTAGTCATAATTGTAAAAGTGCTTTGTAAAAGTGTGACTTTCTCAGAAGAATCAATAATATTTAAGTATTCAGAGCTGAAAAAGTTCAGATATGAGAATTTCTAACTTACCTCAGGTATTTCGTCAAGCCTCTTCTCAGCTGTCTTCATTACACTTTCATCCTTGACCATTCTGGCATCACTTCCATTCTGTGTATCTGTAATTTCGCCCTGTTTTGTGGTTTGAGCCCCATGTGGCCTCCGATGAGATCCCAGTTTTCTTCTTCTCCCACCAGCTGCTGAATCAGACATTGCATCAAGGTTGGATGAAGCAGCTGCTATTTCTGGGAGATCATCTGAAAGTAGTGGATCGGAGTCTTCCATTGGGCCTTGAGAAACAGGATTTTCATCATCCAACTGCTGAGGCACAGATGTGTGGCCAGTGTTGCTGTAATCCAATGTTTCAAAACCTTTGTCTGTACCCTGTTCAGAGTCGCCATCTTCATACTCTGTCTGAAGTTGAAGCTGTTTTTCTTTGATTCCACAGATATTTTGAGTCATTACATCTCCTGCATTTACTGTCGTCTCAGCGTCTTCAGTACCATCTGCCTGTTTTTCATTCAGGTCTTCTCTTTTAGTTCTTGTTCCTAGACTCCTTCGTGTGGACCCCATCTTTCTTCTTCTGCTGGTCAAATTCAGATCTGGACTTTCATTCTTTGTCTCAGTATTTGTGTTGGAAGCTCCTTCATGTGAGATGTTTTGCTCCCTCATATTATTTGATGTATTATTATACCCTTCTCCAGTTTCTCCTTTGACCATTTCCAGAGTGGGTAATTCTGATTTCAAAGCCTTTTGTTCATTACTGTCTTCACACTCCTTTTTTCTCAGTCTCTCTTGCATTTTGTCATCATCTTGTGTACTACGTGACATTTCATAAGCAGATGTGACACCAGCACCCTCAGTATTTGTAGGCAAGAGCTGATTCATAGAAATGCTGCTGCTTTGGGCAACCACAGAGGTTATATGTATCTCAGCACTTGTAAAATCAACAGGTTGAGATGTGTTCAAAATTACATTTTCATTCTTCTCAGAATCGCTCACACTGGCTGCATTAGAAAACATAACAGGATTAGCAACTGCCTCCCCATGGGGTGCAACCTGCAGAGGAATGGCAGCCGTTAAATCTATGGTTTCATTACTCTGACTTTTATGCTCCTCTTCAAGAGTGCTGCTTTCCTTTTGAGTTTCACTCTGTAAAGGTTTTTCATTTTCATTTAAGTTTTCTATTAACATCACTGGTAACTCCTCCACATCTTTTGACTTTTCATAATCTCTTACATTAATATCTGTGTGAAAGTTGCCATCTTCTGTTTCCTTTTGTTCTTCTTGTTTCCTGTTCATCTGTGTCCTGCGTGTAGAGCCCATCTTCCTCCTCTTCTGTTGGGGTTTTATTTGTAGATTTTCACTCTGACCTACTACTGGGGTTCTTTGGTCTTTACATTCATCCCCTGCCTCAGAGAGCGAGATTTCCTCCATAGATGCTTCTGCTTTGACAGTTTCTTCGACGATGTCAAGTTGAACCACAGTTTTTGTTTCATTATGTGGAACAGGAAACAGCTCAGTATAGGTGGACTCATCTAAAGGATGTGCTTCTTTGACTACAGGAGTTTCATGTTGAAGTCCAACTTCATCAACTCCAGGAACATTTACATTCACTGAACCCTCTGCTTCTGCATTATAGTTTCCTCTTACTTCTGTGAGTTTGTTTGTTTCACCATCTTCTATAGTCTCTACACCTGTCTGGGTTTGCTCTGAATGGATGTTCTGGATATTTTCCAGAGGTTGAGTGTTTAGTTGTACATGCATTTCTGACTGTGTGTTTTGTAAAGCAGCTTTTATCTCTTCATCACCTTCAGTAACTTTATCTTCCAAATTATGTGGAAGTGTGTGCTCAGATAAGCTCAACAGCCTCTTTTGTTGCTCATTTGTGGTCAACTTCTTTTGTAATAAAACAAATGCTTCATTGACATTGCTTTCTTGTTTGGTGTTGTCCCCAAAGGAGATATTTTCTATGGCAATCTCTACTTTCAGAGACTCTTTTTCCTCTGATGTGACATGTTGTTCCTTAACCAAATTATTTGCCTGTGCATTTCCATCCTGCTTTGCCATTCCAGTCTCCTCTTCCCTTTCCATGCTTTGTACTGGTGCAGAATCAAGACTATGAAGGTGTTCATGTGACATTTCTCTAGTATTTGTCTGGTCAGCCAGTTGTGGGTCTTCTGGGGAACTTGACTGTACACTTGAATTATTTATCTCAAAGGTGCCAACAAGAGGGGAGTTATCTTTGTTTTTATTAATTTCAGTTGAAGGAGAGTCTTTATTACCTCTAATATCCTGTATGATTTCCTCTAATGATTCAGCAGAGTCCGTGACATGCTGTTTTTGTTTTATTCTTCGACTAGACCCAAGTTTTCTTCTACTTGTCATGTGAGTCGGTTTTTCTTCACTGTCAAAGATATCCTGATGCTCAGAGGGTACAGACTCATTAATTTCAGTCTGCATGGTCTGTAAGGAAGATTCTCTTTCCTCAACCTCAGATGGGACTTCTTTCAGCTCATGATGAACAGTCTCTTCAGTAGCAGGTTTTAGATCATCCTCAACCAGGTCTTCATCTTTCTGAACCTGACCAAGCTCAGTATCTGCTAAATTCAAAGAGTAGGCAATAAAACTGTCTGTGGCTTCATGTGTCACAGGTTCAGATGTGACAGCTACTTGGGGTATGTCTTGAATTTTTGTTGCCTCAGTGTTTGATTGGTGAGCTCCAATTTCAGATAGGTTAGTTTGTTTTTCAATTAGATATGCGTCCTCCTCTAATGGTAATGTCATTTTTTCTTCATCAGCACTGTGTTCAATTTCAATGAGCAGCTGATCTGCTGTGGCACATGATTCTACATTTATGATGCCTTCAAGATCTATGGTATCTTTGACTTCATCACAAGCATTTGCAGATATATCCACTTCTGTTAACACAGTTTCAATACCATCATTAACACTTGGTTTTTCTGCAGTAGCTTCTTGAATTAGGATGGATTCTACATCTTCTGATTTCACATGGGATTCACTCTCCAAGTTGCTGGTGGAAAAATCTCCATCATGTGTTGAAACTTTAGTCTTCTCATGTTTTTCCTTGTATTGTGAATCAGCAGCAGAATCAATACTGTGAAGTTCTTCTTGTGCCATCTCTGTGGATTTTGATTGATCAATGAGCTGCTGGTCTACTG
>JAPTGZ010000022.1:18547066-18566483 GCA_029814645.1 Fowleria isostigma | reverse complement strand
TAATTCTGTAATTTTTGTATTTCACCGATTCATCCCGCGGGCCGGATTGGACCCTTTGGTGGGCCGGTTTTGGCCCCTGGGCCGCATGTTTGACACCCCTGGTTTAATCGCTGTTTTAGTATTCAGGATTCTTTATTGTCATTTACACAGTGCACTTCCATACACAAGAAAATGAGATTTTGTTTCTCAGTCAGTGGCAACAGTGCAAATTAAGTATCAAAATAAGTAAACATTCTAATAAATAAAATGAAACTGCTGTTGATCCACTGATATGTGTAAGTAATTGGTGTAATTGCAGTTTTTTATCTTTTCATGGTCATGAGATATGACCTATTTGAACGTTCAGAGGCTCCCAAGATACCATGGAAACACCGTAATCTTCTACAACATGGATTCACCAGTAAAACCCATGGAATTGGATCAATGACACTAAATGGAAATGCTGGGTTTATTTTCAGTTAATGATAGATTTTGCTGAAAAAGTAACTTTTTCTTCAGTTTTCTCTTTTTTATATATATAATAACCTTCAGCTTTAATATGAGCTTTTATGAACATCTATATGATGGATGAAATAAATATGAGAAAATAACATGATTTTTCTCTGAAAAAAACTCAAATCAAATAGGAATTTATTGCAATAAGCATTGATGAATCACTTAAGAAAGGTTAAATTTAGAGAAAAAATAATTCAGGAACTGACACAAATGTCACACTGGGTTCTTATGAGTTAATGATCAGATCGGTGTGAATTCAAGGATTATTTTATCAGAACAGAACACATTTTTTTTTCCTAGTAAAATATATCATCAACTGGTCAACAAAACTGGCGTCTACAGTCACTATCATTTGAAAAACATGGTTTTCTTAGTGAATAAATATTGCAGAAGATGATTGTGTTTCCACATTCACTCCAGTGTCTCTGAATGTCCAAAAGGGTCACTTCTGATGCAGTTGAAAAGCTGACAATCTGCATTTCACCTAAATTATTTAGCTGGACCAACAGGATTAATGATTCTAAAGTTATTAAATATTTTAGCTCAGTAGATACTTTTTGTCATCAGCTGTTTAAGTCTTTAAGGGTTAAAAAACTGGGCCCAATGTGGCAACATTAATAATCTATCATGTGTTTTCATGACATACTGGGACTTTGGACTTGTTTCATTAGTGCCCATCTAGGAAGAAGAACCCTAAATAACATTTTCTTGCTTCATAGGTGGTTTATTTCACAGCCACATTTCCATATGTGATGCTCGCAGCATTGCTTGTTCGTGGACTCACTTTGCCTGGGGCCTTAAATGGGATCAAGTTTTACCTCTACCCAGACCCATCCCGCCTCACTGATCCCCAGGTACGAACAGATTTCATGACGACTATGCTTTGATTGTGATCTGATTTGTGGTGCCACTGAACCTACGAAATCTTCAACGTCACAATCTAGCTCCATCAAACACAGCAGTTTGTCACAACAGCTGTAAAACATGTGAAAACCCAGCAGAAACATAATAGAATAAAGATGTACACATGACATGTTAATGTTTCTTCTTGAAGATATGATGACATTAGTAATTAAACAAGACAAAATCAGACATTAGCATCTGAATGAAATACTGCAATAAGCACTAAAAGTATGCATTTGCTTCATGGGGTCAAATTTAAGTGAGAAGTTAGGATTTGTCACTCATTACACATTTAGAGGTGTCACATTTTATCGCTTTAGTTGCAGATGATTGCCTTATTGATGTAGCACCGGTACCCAGAATCGTAAAACATTGATGTAGAGTCATGAAGCTGTTCTAGACTTTGGTAAAACATCACCTTTTTTCAAGTTGTAAAAGAAATTCACTACTAGACTTTTACATGTTCTGGTTTGTAAATGTTTGCCGTTTGTCTTTCAGGTGTGGATGGATGCTGGCACACAAATATTCTATTCCTATGCTATTTGCATTGGGTGTCTAGTGGCACTGGGTAGTTATAATAAGTACAATAACAACTGTTACAAGTAAGTTTGATATGTCAAAGACACACAAATGCACACACCAAGCTGAAAAATACAAAATATGTCACAAAGTGACCCAAAAAATGCACACATATAGTATGAGTATGAGTTTCATTTCATACAAGCAGAGGTTTTATTCTTTTTTTTTTATCTTTTTTAATCATAAATTTCTTTTTGAAAATGTCTTAAGTATAAAATAATTCAGGAATATTAAGTTGAGATGGCAGATATGTTTTTGTTATTGATTTTTTTTTTTGTTATGAGAATGCTTGATGTGGTATACATTTATTTTAATGTAAGCAGTGGATCAAGTGAAAAGGGTAATACAAGATAAGCTTATGTTTCTAGCCTATTCCTTTTTTGGTTTATATGTTTATCACAATTATTGTACAAAATGCAATGATTAAGTACAAACCAAAATAAACCATTTATTCATTCATTCATTCATTCATTCAATCAAGAACAAGGATCTTTATCATTTAAAAAAATACCTAGCATCATGATTTAACTTGTTTTGGATTGTGCTATTAATGAGACACATGGATAAACCTCTCAACCACAAATGGAAAAAGAATGCAGGGTTATGCATTTAATACAAAGTTATGAAGAAACAAATGCATTTCTGTTTTCTTTTATTTTTCTGTTTCAGGGATTGTGTGTACTTATGTCTTCTGAACAGTGGAACTAGTTTTGTTGCTGGTTTTGCCATTTTCTCTGCCCTTGGCTTCATGGCATATGAGCAGAACACAGACATATCAAATGTGGCTGAATCAGGTGAGAGTACAAACAACTTTTGAAACATTTACTGAAGAGAATGATTCACTGTGGCTCAGTGTGTGATGTTTAGCAATATCTAACTGAAGCCGTATATTGAAATCAACTGAACATGAACAGCCTGTGAAGGTAGAGAGTAAAATGAATGCAGAAAAATATAGGATAATCCTGAAGGACAGTCTCATTTAGTCTGAGAACTACAAAATGTACATTCCAGCAAGACAATGACCTCATACATACTGCAAAAGTTACACAGAAATGGTTTTGATATGACGACGTGAATGTTCTGGAGTGGCCAACACAAATCCCAGACTTCAATCCAACAGAGAATTTGTAGCTGTACTTGAAAATGGCTGCTCATACTCATTCCCTTTGCTACCTGACTGACCTTCAGCAGTTTTGTAAGGAAGAATGAAGTAAAATTGCAGTGTCCATATGTGGCATCCGGATTGAGACCTATTCACATAGACTGTGCTATGATAGGGCCAGAGTATCTCTAAATACTGATATATTCATGCAATCACATATTTTACATAATGGATGTGTGGAAACAGGCAGCATGTTGGTGCAGTGGTTAACACTGGGTCCTGTGTGGAGTTTGCATGTTCTCCCTGTGTTGCACTTCAATAGGCTAACTGGCCACTCACTTTTATAGGTGTGAATGTGAGTAAATGGATGCTGGTCTGTATATTATATTCAAGGTGTACCAGGCTGTTGGTCTTTGGTAGCTGGGATAAGCTCTGGTATCCCCTCAATGCTCCACAGGATTAAGCAGATCAGAAAATGTTTGTGTAGAAATATTGTTCATTTAAGCATTTTTGAATGAATGAACAGTACAAATTAATCACTTTTAAATCCGTAGCATAACACATGGGAAAATGACTAAAAAGAAAAGGAAAAAAGAAACTTATGAACAGATATTTCATTCCAAATAGAACACAGAAAACATTAACTGTTTAAACTGAGAAAGTTGTTTGTTTTTAAAGGAATTTTAACTTTAATGGTATCAATTAACTATATTCAAAACATCATACTATGATATGTCTATTATCAACTGGAACTGGAGGGATGCTGTATTTCCTATGAGACATAGTTCTGGTTCTGGTTTAGTCCATCCGTCTATCCATCCGTCTGTCCTTTCTACTGGTGAACACAATGTTGTGCCAAAGCTGAAACCATACGTCCTCACCTATGTTGATGTCTATGTTCCATTTGTTTAACTAGATCATTCAAACCCACCCAAATCTTAAAACCTGAACTGGCCAGAAATTTAATCTTTGATTTGACTCCATCTCCCTTCTACAGGTCCTGGTTTGGCATTCATCGCTTATCCTCGAGCAGTCGCCATGATGCCGTTTCCACAGCTCTGGGCAGTTTTCTTTTTCATTATGATCATCCTGCTGGGATTGGACAGTGAGGTACATGGATATTTCTCTTACTAATATGAAAAATTAAAGACAGAGGGCTGCAGAATGGCCAGTGTGAATGAACGGTGTCAATAACCTACATTCAAACATGGTCCCAGTTCTATAAAAGTCTGTTTTTTTGATTCGTTAATGGGGTAACATTTTTTTTTTTTTTTTTTTAATCTTGTTGGAATTTTGGCTGAAGACAGCTACTTCTCAGTTTGTTACTATCTCACATTCAACAGGAAATTCATTTATTTCAAATTCTTTGGAAGTTGTGGGTTTTGCACTTTTTGTTTTGGACGTTTTCCTGGAAATCTGTTAGTTCAAAGGAAATAAAAAGTTATTACATTTTGATAAAACAATAGTGGAAAGTTCAGTCCAGGATTTCTCAACATTATGATTACATTTCAGCATTACTAAAAACATGACAGTATCCCCGTATCCCACACCTGCTTTCATTTTGTGTATTTGGAAGCATGTGTAGCGAATAGATGCAGACACAAATCCAATAAATAAATCAATAAAGAAGTAGCATTATTCAGTTGTTAAATATATAATAAATATCACCATCAACATTCATAAATATGTTTAAGTGTTTGAGTGCATATTAGGGATTAGTACATTGATTGTGTAACTGTTTCAGTTTGTAGGTCTGGAAGCTATCGCAACAGCTATTTCTGACCTGTATCCATCCTTCTTCCATGTCGGTCATCGACGTAAACTCCTTCTTCTTGCTATCTGTGTTGGCAGTTTCTTCATTGGCCTCGTGATGGTTACAGAAGTAAGAGCATTATTTCTTCTTACTTCTTCACATGTTCAGATAGCACATTAATGCTGCACAGATGAATTGAGCTACTGTCTTTAACACACACACAGGGTGGACTGTACATCTTCCAGTTGTTTGATTACTACGCCTGCAGTGGGATGACTCTGCTCCTGTTTGCTATGCTGCAGTCCGGGTGCATTGGATGGGTGTATGGTAAGTTAGGATAAAAAAAAAAATAAATAAATCAAATAAAAAAAATCACTAATGCGAATGGGTTCTTGATTTCCAGTTTGCTCACTTCACTGTTGTCATTGTCTCACAGGTGCAGACCGTTTTTACGACAATATGGAGGACATGATCGGATACAGGCCTTTACCCATCATGAAGTACTGTCTCAAATATGTCACTCCAGTTGTCTGCCTGGTGAGTGTTGGAGCTAGTGATCAATCAAGTCTGCTTCTTTCTGCTCATGCATTTTAGACCTTTGACCAAAGCATCCAAAAGTGATCAGATGCAATGAGAACCATTAAGATACAACTTTCAGAGTCAAAAAAAAGGCGATCTGATAAAAGCTATAAGTACTTTTTGTTGTTTTCACCACTGGACACAACTCTGAATGTAAAGAATGGAGCTAAATACTGAAGTCACTGAATTTATTCTTCATCAGTTAGTTGGATTATGAAGATACAAAGTTATTATACGATGTTATTTTCTTTGCTAAGTTTGCCATTTGTTGATCCACAGTTCAGACTAAACTGTGATAGTTCTGACCTTGTTTGGATGATTCCAAACAGACCTTTAGTGCCGCTATTGACATCACAAACCCATAACAAGATGATGTGACATGATGTTAGAACATAAGTGAGAGGCAGAATATAGACAAATACGTCTTTATTATCATGATATGTGATTCAAAGAAATCTATTACAGTTTTGCAAAATATACAAAGTGTATAAATGACATGTAAATACTAGTATAGTACATGTAATACTAGTAAATACTTACTTGGAACTGGATTTAAGGTCCTAGGGCAGGGGTCGGCAACCCACAGCTCTTTCATCCTTCTGCTGTGACTCTTGTAATATTAAAATAAAGCATGTTTAATTTTTTTTTTCTCAATAAAATAATGGCTAAGGTTTAAAATGTTAGTTCAGTTTGTTAGTGGACAAGGTTAAAAATTGTATTCTGATTAGTGATGCGTTGGTCGTGAACCTAACAGCTCTTAGAGCTGGTGTTCTATCATGGCTCAACGTAGCACCGGTTGTCAGTGAATAATAGGAGCCAATACACCTTCCCGACACACTACCCGCATTTTTTACATGTCCAAGTCGCACAAACTGGATGTGGATCACCCACCATCAAATCAGATGATCATCATTAAATTTCCTGTCCTGACAATTATTTTCCTCCATTAATCTTTTATTTTTTCAATTCCTTGCCCACTACCCCACATTTTGTTTAATTTTACCTGTGCCTGTACCTGTGAAAATTCTTCCTTTTTTTTTTTCTTTCTTTAATCATCCTCGCATGGTTACCTTCAGATGCCTGACCCGGTACAAGATTCTGACATGTAGCATTAAGGTAAAAAATTACATATGCAGTGTTCATTTTAGTTGTCACAAAGGTTTTGTGGCTCTCTGTGTTTTCGTTTCTGTGGGAAATAGGTCCAAATGGCTCTTTGAGTATTTAAGGTTGCTAATCCCTGACCTAGGAGCTGTGCCCTGTGAGCCCCACCAACTAGCGGGGCTCACCGAGATCCCAAGGACCTGGGGTCACAGCAGAGCCCTGGTCGACAGGGTTTCCAGTCCATTCTCTGGGACTGTTCTTATCCACACCGTACTCTCCATTCTTGATATTGAGAAATGACAATAGTTACCTTTAAAAATTGCGGTGCTACAAGAAGCGGAAATATGACAATGGGTGTGGCCTGAGTTCTACCAATCACCAAACACCTACGTCATATAAGTTCCTATGGAACCATCAAAAGACCCTGCCTGGGAGTAGGAGCTAAAATGGTTATAGAAACTATGTTCCTTGGTTCCAAGTTGTAATGCTGTACGAATGTATGAAAAAAGGGCCTAGTTCCTGAAAAGGTTATAGGAACTGCAAAAAGTTCCTACAGTGTGAAAGGGCCTAATGTAGTAAAAAAAAGTTATTTATATTAGATGTTGATTTCTGAACTGTGTCTTGCTTTTTTTTTTTTTTCAGGGAACATTCATTTTCTCCTTGGTCAAATACACTCCACTGAAGTTCAACAACACTATTGAATACCCATGGTGGGGTTACGCCCTCGGCTGGTGGTTCACTCTCTCCTCTACGCTAATTGTTCCTCTCTGTATGATCTACAAAGTGAGCATCACCCCCGGCACCCTGCGACAGGTAATACACACTACATTAGAACATATTTTGCAGTGTGTTTCTTAAAAAGACACACAAAAATGTGTCTCAGATGTTTTTTTGAACTGAACCTATATTTCTTCTCTGTCAGAGGATCTCCATCTTGTGTACTCCAGCTGAGGACCTTCATTTAACCAGGGAAGAGAAGAAGGCTCTTGAATTGCATGATTTGCCCTCATCTCCTGATAGTAGGTCATCTGAGAATGTGCCTTACTGATACTGGTTAGCTTCTCTACACTCAGAGGAAAAAGAAAGAAGCTTGTACTCCCTCCAGGGGGTATATAAGCACTTGGAGATGTCTTGCTTGCTGTGATAATTCCCTCAGTTTATAGCTGCTTTTAAAAGATCCACTAAAAACTACTGGAAAGGAAATCCACACTCTTTAATCATTGAAAATTACATTCAACATCTTCATAGTAGAGAATTTTCTATTTTGCGATATCCAGAATAAATTACAGTGAAAGGATAGTAACATAAATATAAGTGGATGTTATGAAAAAGAACAGTGTAAATAGGATGAATGACACCAGAGTGGAAATAATGCGTACATTTTATGTATTGTTTTATGACACACTTGAAACAACTGTAGAAACAGCTTCAGATTTGTACCAGTGTCACTTCTTGAAGCTGCAGAGCTGTAATGTTGACTCACAAACTAAATATACTGCCGTGACCTAAGCTCTTCAGACCACACACAGCCAGCTTTTCAGAGCTGGTCTTCATACAACAAACAGATCTGGTTTAGGCGTCCGTCAGAGACTGGACCTTTAAATGTAGACTGTGCCTTTCCCACTGGTGATAAATAATTAAAACATCTGTTGTTTAGTGTAATGATATGCACAAAAGGTGTTTTGTCCCTACTGAGTGCAGTGGTGCACAGTTTTGTAGACTACCTGTTGAACGCCATTAAACTTGTGATGTATATTTCAAGTTCCGTATATAAAGTTATTCTTTCAAGTATAGTCTGGTTTATGAAGAACCAACGACACAAATATTATATTTACAACATTTGATATTAACTGTTCATGTGAATGAACAATAATGTAACCAAATGTTCTGTGTTACTGAGATGTACTCACCTTTTCTTTTAACCAACACCACAGGGTAGGACTGCGCAATAAATTGTTTTAAAAATTGTGATCTCAATAATCTCTCACTAATATAGAAGAGTCTGTAACAATAATACAAGAACTTTGAATTTGTCACTTTATGTCACCAGGGTGTACTCTAAGTTTGACAGTGATGTTTGCCAAATAAGTGATAAAGACTGAACACTTCAGCCACTTTAGGAAAAGTGATAAATGGAAAAGGGAATAAGTCAAAATGAAAATGTAAGTTGTATAACTCAGTAAAGGTTCATCAAATGTGGCAGATTCAGAGTTGGACAGTGTGTATACCTTCAATGACTGAGCCATAACGTTGTCCCAACACTGCTGTAAAAATATACAAATAAAACCATAGTGCTCACATACAATGCTAAATATTATGTAATATCTGGTTTTGGGGGAAATTTAAATAAAATGTTCATGCCTTTGTCAGTAAATGGAATTTGATGAAACTAACACCAAATATTCAGAGAAACAGTATAAACATGAGAGTAAACTGGAACAGTCGAATTTATTTTTAACCAATTTATATAGATTGCATTTTGAACTGTAGTTCTGACTTGTTAAATTCTTTTTTATACAGAAAAACCTATTTTACTCTTATCATTTTGCCAGGCTTAGGATTTATATATCATTAGGGTTCAAAACCTCTTTCTTCTTTTTTTTTTTTTTTGTTCCATTCATTTTCAGGTGGAAGTGGAAATGTCAAACCTGGCATCATAGCTATAAATGATGGTAAATACTTTTTGAAAAATACGTCAAAGAAGGAAATCTTCTAATGAGCCATTTGTGCATCAAAAATCTGTTGAGTGCACCTTTGATATTCAGACTTTGGTATTACATCAAGCAAAGAAGAGTTTGACCACTGGATAAATCTCCAGAGAGGACTGACACTGAGTGTAGCACCAAAAGGTTTCATTTATAGTATTTATTATATCTATGAAAGCTATATGCTGTATATTTATGATTTTGTTAATCATAATGAACATATTTTTAGGAGGATAAACATACTCAATGATTCACTAAATTAAAATTTCAGAGAATTATGAGAGTAACTGCATTGTTTGCATTATTACACATTTGTATCGTTAACACAACCTCAGCCACTTCAACACAGTCCAACACAATTCATTTCCATCGTCTCTTTATTAAACACAGTTACACTAGTTGAAGTGACTTTGGTTGGCTTTCTCTTTAGCTCACTGATGCAAATTTTTGAGAAATTGAAGAGGTTTTTTTTCTTTTGAACATGCAAATTTGAAAATTGCCACTAGCGGATATATTTTTGTATTTTTTAAAATTGTATAGTACCTTTGAAATTTGTGCATTTGTTTTACTGTAATAAGGATCAATTATTACTTTGTTATTAAATGTTACAATATGTATTTGTTGTATTAATGACAATGTTTAAGTAAAAGAATCATAACAGTATAGGATTTTTAAATAAAATGTGCATGAATAAACAACAAATGTGAGTAAATACTGATTTTAGTAAAAGTTTAAAAAGTCTGGGGTTTCAATATGATTAATGTTTTTTATTTGTTCTCACCTCATTATATAACCCTTAAAGTAAACTTCTCTCTACATTTAACTTTTCCTAAGTGATTTTTTGCCTTTTATTATATTACCCTGTACATTTTGTGTTGTTTCCTAGGTTTAATTCACTGATCATGTAGATATTCATCAAAGCTAAGTAAATTCAACGGTAATTTCATCAAAACAGAGAAGACAGTAGAAAAAGTGACTTAACTAACTCACTGTTAAAATAAATATCTGCAAACCACTCTCATTTGTATAACTCAATGGGTTTCACTGGTGAATTAATGTTGTAGAAGATGATGGTGTTTCCGTGTTCCTGACTCAGTCTATGAAGGTTCAGATGAGTGACATCTGATGCCGAAAAAATGAGAACTTGCATTTGACCAGAATTGTTTCTATGTATTAATCGGATGAGTAGTTTAAAAGTCTTACATTCACACGTCCGTGGATCCATGCGTGTGTGTCAGACTTCTTCCAACAGCTCCAACATGACCAGGCTGGATAGGTGATATGTTTTAATGAGTGTTCTCTCATTCATTCATTCCAAAAATGTTTACAGGAGGGTGGGAGGTGATAAATGTGTTCTCTGCATCTTATTTCATCTTTTCGATGTCTCAATAACTGGCCATGTGCACACAGTTACGCACAGAAACCTCCTTTGCAGCTCATTTTGAGACATGGTAAATATACTAGTGCTGTAGATGCAGTTTCTATCAGCAAAATTGTGTTCAGGTTTGATAAATCACTTTGCATGTGCTAAATTAATACGTTAACATTTTCTCTTCCCAGCGCACACACAATGGCGTGTAAATGTATTAACTGGATGCATGTGTACAATGCATCCAGTTAATATATTTAACATTTGCATACATTTGCACCTTTGAAAGACAGTTTTTACTGTGCACTGTTAATAAATCAGTTTGTACATTTTTTTTGCATGTGCAGTAAGTTTGCACACATTTTTATCCAAGCAAGCCTTATGTAGATCCAGTCCTTTGTAAATTAGATTCAGTAAATTTAATGTGACATTTAATTCGACAGTTTTTTGGGGGAATATCATGAAACATATCATGAAATATTGTAGTGTAAACTGTGGTGAACTGCGAAGATATTATCAACATTTTTTAAGTATCGTGATGCTAAACACAAGTTTAGTCTAGCAGATAAAGTCAGTGTATTCCGTCTGCGTGTCAGAAAAATGACATTTGCTTAAATGCAACTCTTGGGTTTATTTAATGCTTTTAAAGTGCAAAAAAATAAAAAAATATATAAAGAAGACATGAACAAAGGTACCTTACATAGTTTTTTCTGAAAATATTTCTTTTGCATAAATGCCGATTTGAAACATTGATCACATTTTGCTTTACAAGGGCAAATTTCTTTTGAACATATGTAAACATTTTGTATGACATGACACTGCGATGTGTAATAATCTCTCATCAGCCGCTCTGCAGTCTGACCTGCTCATTTATGTCAAGGCTTTCCAAATTGATCTTCTAATTTCCATTTTATCAAAAAGTATGAATGCAGTGACAATGGGGGGGGGATGTACATATCCTGTATGTTCTTAAATACAATTGATAACTGCTAGAAAAAGTACTTCATGCTCTTTTCCACTGTACAAAATATCTGAATGTTTAGAGCCAGCAGTACTTGAAAACATTTAGCCATAAGCTGTTTAAAAACCTTGCTAACATACAACAATATATATTAACACACATACACACAGTCATTTTTTTTTTTTTACACAAAATATTTAAGACAGCGAAGGTTTTCATTCTGAACCAACCAATGTTTATAAAACATCTCAAGAGCATTGTCTAGATTTTATCCAGACATTTCATAAAAAGATAACAGTGTTGGTTTGACAGTCACCAAAGTGCATCATTGTCACCTATCAGCTAACATTCACACGATTAAAAAAAATAAAATAAAATAAAAATAGACGCAGTGAAATAAAGAGACACCCCCTCCAGGACTAAGGCAAAGAGAACAACACAGATGTCAAAGTATTCAACTGCATGCGTTACCGGACATTATGAAATTTGAAAGGATTGAGAGAAAAAACTGTGGTTCTGATGAGTTTAAAGCTGTTGTGGTTCCTGTGTTGTTCTCCTACATCTGTCCTGTTAGTACAGAGGTGGAAATGGGATTATTTTACATCCAAATGCCTCCTTATGAGACATCTGGATCATAACTATTAGGATCTTTGAAAGTCAGTAGAAGTAATGCTGAATGTGATGAGGTTGTAAAACATCTGGACTAGGTTTTACATGTTAAAGACTGTGCTATGCTGTAAGCAGATATATCAACAAACATGAGTGCAACAGAAGAAAAACTCTTCAATCACTTAAATCCACTGAAGCTCAAGAGCGGAATTTTTTTTTTTTTTTTTTAACTTTTCTTTTTACAGCTGCCACCGCCTCCTAATATTATAAATCCACCAAAAATCTTGTGTCACTCCCATAGGTATCCTTCATAAGGCACCTACAGCATTATGAGTTGTTCAAAAGCAGCTGCACTGACCACAATATCAAACTGACATCTTATAATGAACAGTTTGTACAGCCTGATGTGTTTAATGGACAAATACAAGACTTCAGCGATTAAAAGTAACCCATCACGCATGTACATATTCATGAATAAATTATTTTAGTGCATGACTGTGGTGTAATCCATCTCAGTAATACAATGCCTCTTCTAAAATTACCCACTCAAACCACAGTAAAATTTATAATGTAGACTTTGAAATCAGTCACAACTGATTTTGGTTTTGCAGTGAAACCTTATTCCGTTTTTGACTATGTTTCATGCACAAAATATTCAGTTTTTTGGCCTTATTCAGGGAAAGACAAAATTGCTAGTAAGCTGTTTTAATGTCTAATGAAAACAAATATTCCACTTATTTTCCTGTTACCATGCTGCCATTCATCCCAAATTAAAAATAGTGTTTCTCCTTTTTTTTTTTAAGGTCTTCACTGTGTAAACTCAACCTCCTTCCTCTCAGTCCTCATTTGGATATTTTTTTTTATATCCATAATCCTCTTGGTATCCTGTCATAATGTTTAACAGTAGTTATACTTCTCCTTACGAACAAACTTTTGGACGTTTCTTTGGAACATCGCGTCAACCTCAGGGAATCTTTGATTCCAGCTGACTGTAAACAGGGGCAGTGTTTCATAACCTGCAGTAAACTAATAAATTTGATTCGTATTCTGAATGCGCTGTATACTTGTCCAAAGAATCCTCAGAAAACTTAACAGTATCAGTGAATCCCACATTTGGAAAACTGGAAAAAGACCTAAATTGGAAATCCCAGTGGACAATGCTCTTTTCATGACACTTGTAAAGTCCAGAACATTGTCAGAATAGTGGAAAAATTCTGTGCACGTAAACATAGAATATGTCTCATTAATTCAGCTGAGAATCACAAATTACTAGATTATCATGTTGGCAGATGCTAGATTTACAGACTTTACAGATGTTTTAATATATTTTTTCATCTGTACTTTGTGCTTTTTTTTTTGGTAAATTCTGCTCTCTGCTTTGGGCTCCTTTTTTAGTTTTTTAGTTTCAATCAGTAATTGATGACGTCAGAGCTTCATGTTTGAAAAAGAAAGAGGAGTTCAACTTTAAATGAACGCTTCATATTTTGCAATTAATCCTGTGATGGGGATAAATTGAGGGCAATTTTCTTTTCTGGCTTTTCCAGAAAAGTAAAACTGATCGTGTTTATATGAAAATACCAATGTGACTTATTACATCTATTTTCAAATTACATATTGCACATAAAATATATAGAGATATATATAGATATAGATATATAGAGAGAGATATAGATATCTCTCTCCATATATATATATGTCAAAGTTTCAAGTTTGAATCCCAAACATCATGATCCATGCATGCAGCTGCCCCGGAAAGGCTTGTTACCAAATACAAGTCAGAGGTCTGAAAACCAGCAAGTGCAGATTTGGAACTGGATAGAAACTGTGGAGGCACATGTCAACTCTACACAGCAGCCAAATGACAATGAAAATTCAATTCATCCATTTTTGAAAAAAATAAAATAGTTTCTTTTTTCAAAATAAGAAGGGGATGGGCTGAAAGTGTGTACTTTCTTCATGTCTGGAGAAGGTCTTCAGTACTTATTCCACTGGAAGGTAATATGTTCAGGTGGTCACACGGTCCATGAGACAGGGAAATACCGTTTCGCTTGCAGTTGTCCTCATTTTCATTGCTGAATATGCAGGAATGGTAACGCTGGATTTTGGGATAAAGAGGTTTGGATTAGAGGCTTTTATAGGACTTCGTTCCCGCCTCTGCTCCCTGGATTTGGAAAGCAAAAGGAGGTCTGTGTTTATTTTTTCACTCTGTCAAATGTCTCTGTTATGACAGGCAGTCCTGACTTCTCCGTCGTCGTTTACTGCACACTTCACCGTTCACACCACTTCTCAAGCCATCATCTCGCCTCCTCTTCATCCTCCCAACCTGTTGAGAGGGCACAGAGTCACAGATGAAGCAAAGAAAGCCACAGCACTAACAAATGTTATTAATAAGAAAGTCATTTCAACAAAAAAAAAAATGAGAATACTACCATGCAAAATAATCTGTGAAACTCTAGACTGACCACTACGATAATACTGTAAACTGAATAAAATTGAGTAAACATCAAACATAATACGAGTTGTTTCTCCCCAAATAAGCAAATCGACAGGATCACAAATTGAACACTAGATGGCAGTATACTATTAAACAAAGGACCGTGAAGTATACGGTAAAGACTTAGGAGCACCCAACACATAAAGCAGCAACATTAATTCAACTGAACTCAGACCTACTTTACAAGTTATGACAGGCACTGTGTGGATATCACTCCTTCAAATGTTTTTATATTTATCCCAATAGGAGCAAAAATTGTGTATTTACTAAATTTTGTTGTGATTTTTTTTTAGGACCCTGGGGTTTGACAGTCGTAATATATATTTTAAATCTGAAATGCAATTTCAAGAGCTGAGATACAAAATACTATTTGACAATGTAATTGTTCATAATAGAATGTCTAATTATGTCTTCCTTATAGGTAAAAATCAATTAACCTAATTTTTAATTTCACATTTACAACACAAAATGAATGTAATAAGTTGATATCAGTAAAAATCTTAAAGAATTGAAATATAAAATCCTGTATTTGTACATAGTAACAAACAATAGGACATGCAGTACTGTTTTGCTTGGTCTTAAACTTTGGAAAACTACATAATTTCTCAAATAAATACTTAAATATGCATAGTAACTAATTTTCTTATAGCAATGATGCATCCATCTATAAGCCAGTTGTTTGCACAAATAAACCTTTTTTTTTTCTTATAACCTAAATAGAATAATGAGCATGTTGATGAAACTTTTTCCAAAACACACAGGGAGTTTTTAGTCATAAAGAAGTTGACAGACCTTGGCATCACGTTCTGCGAATTTCTGGAACATGTTGGCATAGATCTTCTTGTCTTGTTCATCATGTTCTTTAATCTTGCTCTGGCAGATAGAAATCTGAGCACGAGCTGCTCGATTTAAAGGACTGACTTGCAGCACTTGTTGAAAGTCTGCCAAGGCCAGACTGAACTCATTACGAAGCAGACGGGCTTCCCCGCGGCGGTACAAAGCCTTCTCGTTGCTTTCATCAATCTCAATCACCTAAGACATACACAAACCACCAGTTTAGAATATTTCCACAACTCCAACCATATCAGGTTTCTGTTCACTGTCGTAACATCATGGGTTGACAGTGTTGGTGTTATTGTGGAAATTCAGCTCACCTTGTTGCAGTTCTCCACAACTTGTGAGAATTCCTTTAACCTTAGGAAACACATTGCTAAATTAAGGTGGGCCGTCACAAGAAACTCTTGTATCCTTTTCTGCTGCTCTTCACCACTACCACACTCCATCTCCAGCCAGGAGATGATGCGCTGGTACTGAATGGTTGCCTGTTGGTATCGCTCCGCCTGATAAAACAGAGGTCAAAGATACAGCATTTATGAAAATATAGCATTCTTCAAACATCTATTGAGATTAATAATCAGTGTTGGTGACTGTACCTTATAATACTGATTTCCTTTATGCTTAATCCCAGGAGCTAAATCCAACTTTTCATTCAAGTCCATTTCCCAGGATTCTTTAGCCTGATGGGGGCATTATTACATTAGAAAATATGAGTAAAAGGCTGGTTTATATGCTGTAAGTATTGATGTGCATGAATTCAGGTAATTTAAATGGTGGATTAACTTAGAATATTCTATATTTGTTGAATTCTTGATTCTTGTAAGTAAATGGTACTAGTATTTCTTCACTATATATATGTACTTGCAACAGTAGAATTAAAATGAACACATTTTTAAGTCATTAATTTTATAAAATGATTGATTTATTTAATAAGTAGTTGTGACATTAGTAGAATAATGTACAGCAAATTGACCACTGTTGCAAAATACAACCTGATATATCTTCTTTTTCAGTAAAGGTTATCTCAGTATGCATTATCCCTTACATAATCCATGCATTAAAACTAATACAGTCATATATAAACAATAGAGCTCACCCTTTGAAAGTCTTTAAGAGTAACTTCATACACGATGTCCTTGTCTGGTCCAATTTTGAGCTCTGGCTTACCCTCACTACCAAAGCCATACCTGTAAAAACAGAAAAAAAGATGCAAGTGTTAAATAACACCGTCGAAAACTAAATATAGCCTCTTTTTGGTCACACTCCCGTTCAACATGTCAGCTCGCCAGTATGGGGAGAAACGTGTTGTCAACAGGCAACACATGGCAGTTCAACAACAGAGAGAAAAATCCCATCTGTGACATCTTTAAAACCTGGCATCACAGAAGCTCACCAAACAAATGTACACAAATAAAGAGCTGGACGGAGTTACAGCATTACATGAGAATTATCCGCCAAATGAAGTTAAAATCCCCTGTACAAACACAAAGGTTTCTGATAGATCTGTGTTTATTTATAACAAAATGAAGTCAGGACAGAAATACAGCAACAACTAATGAAAATATCATTCATGACACAAATATAATTAAGATCATTTTTGCAATTTACCTGGGTTTTAAGTAAAGTATGCAGCACTCTCCTTTCTGCATTTTATCCATGGCTCGGTCAACTCCCAGAGGGACGCCTTTATCTTCGGCCTCTCCCACTGTAAAGCTGACGTCTCTGCAGTCAAACAGCTGACCGCCACAGCTTCCCTCCAGATGCACTGTGAGACACATGGCACAAATCAGAGGACAAATACACTTCTGATGTTAGCGATTAATGGATTTGCTGATCAACAAACTGGCAAAGATACCTACAGTATATTCAAAATAGTAAAAAAGAGACTTACCGTCAACAGTTGCTCCATCATTGGGATTTATGTAACCATCCCCTTTGACCTTTATTCTCCTTATGATACCGCCGTCGTCTGTCAGTACCTCTCCTTCGAACTTGATGAGCTCCATCTGTTTTTCAACAGTTTTTCGTTAATTGTTGCACTTCACCAAACAGTGATATAAGGCAGAATAACACAATGACAGCTCTGGAGAACATGGTGTACAGTGTGGGAGGAGAGAAGCAAATACATAACCAAAAGTAGGAGTTGTCAGTCACACAAATGATGAAAGACTATTTAAGATACAGTAAAGGTAAGTTAAATCACAAATATGTATACATATAATAAATAGAAAAATATGATAGATTACACAGATAAGATTTTCTTAATTAAATGCATTGATACTGATTTTAACCTATAAAGACCCAAACAGCCACCGGTGACCAATACCATCTACTGATCTGAACGGTTTAATACCTGTCGATCTACTAATCCTGTCAGTACATTTAAAAAATAGCTGTAAAATGCACTTGGTCATCTTTTCATTGTCATCAGATTTGAACCATTTGGATGTTCAGAGGCTCCATAGTGCATATGAAAACATTGTCAATCCCATTGAGCTTAATCAATGACAGTCAATGGACATACTTAGTTTATGCTCAGTTAATGATTTTTTTTGTTGGAAAATATTACTTTTTATTTATTTTTCTCAGTTTCTGATATTATGATAATCAACTTTAATCTGAGCTTTTATGAACATCTATATGATCACTAAATAAGATATGGGGAACTGTCTGATTTTTATTGAAAAAAATGCAAAATATAAGGGTAATATTACAATAAATATGATAATAACTTAAGAAAGGTTAAATAGAAATTCATTCATTTTTGAACCTCATTTAGATAATGCTGGCAAGAATACAGTGGAAACATGGACAGAACAATTATGTGGAGGCAAATATTCATTTTCAGGTCTCCATGGGTAAATGGTCTGTACTTATATAGTTCTTTTCTACACATTTATGATACTCAAAGCGCTTTACAATACAAGCTTAACATTCACCCACTCATTCACCAGGGAACTACCACTACGCCAGGCACTATCAGACCTCACTGGGCGCAATTTAGGGTTCAGTGTCTTGCTCAAGGACACTTCGACATGCGGACTGTTGGAGGCCGGATTCGAACCGCTGACCCTTCGATCATTGGACGACCCGCTCTACCACCTGCGTCACAGCCGCCCAGTCTCCATGGGTGGTAACTTGTACAGCAGCGCAGTTAGATCCTTTATTTTGATTCATTCTTGGACTTAATTATAATTATCACTGATTATAGATTAAAGCAAATGTGGGAATTATGTCCCTACTGAGCTTTAAAAAGCCTGGTAAGCACAGACTGTTCTACAGAGGAGGATTTAAATAGACAAACCAGTTAATTTTACGACCAGAGACTTCCATCTGCAGACTATAAAACATGCTCCTAAACTATCACAGTTTCCATACGTGATACAGAATTAAAGCGCCACATAAACAACTCTGGCATGGTGGACCTACCTCAAACAGTACTAAAGAGTTGGGAGGAATCTTGTTTGGATTTCCAGCAAATCCGTAAGCATACTCGGGCTTACACAGCAGTGAGCACACCTCTCCTCTCTGCATAGACAACACGCCGATATCCCAGGCCTTGAGGACTTGTCCTGTAAAGAAACAAAACAACAGTGATAAGTTCAGTCACATGCATCACAAGTTCTCTCAATTACAAGCAAATATGGAAATTTGGTAGAAGACACCTGATGACTTAACTGTGGAATTCAGTGGATATTTTAATATCAATCTTGCAACATTTCCATACTGAAAAAAATTACCTCATATATGAAAGCATTATCCTTTACCACATATTATGATGATATTCACAGGAATAAAATGAGAAAAATCCTGTTTGCACATTCACACTGAGGATGTTGTTGGACATTCATTGCATTCATTTTCTGAACCCGCTTTATCCTCACTAGGGTCACGGGGGTCGCATGGAGCCTATCCCAGCTACTTAAGGGT
>JAPTGZ010000022.1:18528750-18543139 GCA_029814645.1 Fowleria isostigma | reverse complement strand
ATGCCTGGTACAACTAAAGGTACATCTGTTTGGACAAATATAATGATAACAACAAAAATATCTCAGAAGTTTTTACGAGCTGATATTTATCCATTGTCCATGGTTTTCTTGATAATAAAATCACATAAGTTCTTACATCAATATCTATGTCATTGTACTGACATAAAAAAAAAAAACAGTGCTTTTATTCAGTCCGTGTTTTCTTTTCTGTCTGTTTTAGTCACATAATACATGCAGGAGTTAGTACTTGATTGCATAACCATTGTTTTTGATGACTTTCAATGGTCTAAATAAATGATTTTTTCCTGCAGACTCTTTTGATCAGATTGAGCAGACATTACTCACTCCTTGCATTGTCCACATGTGATTAGATAATTCAGGATACATGTTAATTCCAAATCTGAACAGGCCCATACTGTCAAACTATGTGGGAAACACTGTGTAAATTACAAACACTTCAGTCATCTGCTTCTTACCAGATAGTGAACCCACATTTACTGAGCTCCACCAGCCAGCATTTATATCTATGAGATTGGTCTGATATTTATTACTAACAATTTAACCACCATTAGTGTATCTTAATACTCATTAAGTTTCAATCAGTGTTTTAAATTTTGGCATATTAAATTAATATCCATTCATTTCCTGAAGCTTTGGTAATATTGTCTTTTCTACTTCACAAAAAGACTCCACTTTGCCAATTATAGATGGTAGTATCCTTGATAAATAATACATTTTCCATTTCACATGCTCTAAATGATAATAACTAATTCGTGAATGTTTTAGCATAAAGTAAAGATAAATTGAGCCATGAAACTAGTAATATGTGAGATTTAACAGAATAAATCAAAATGCGGCAGTATCTTGTTCTTGATAACTTGTTAGCTTTTAATCAATGCATGAATAGTATGATTTAACAATGCATTAGTATTTAAATGAGTTATATGTGGTACTGATATTCCAGACTCAAAAGCAGGAGCAAGTCAAGTCTCATACAGATCACACATAAAACTAGCAAAACCAGCAACAGTGAGTCTTGATTTACTGAAGGTTTGCACATGTAAAAACGTGTGCAAACTTGACTTGCTCATTTAGCAAGTTTGTTTTGATGAATATGCAATATGGGTGTTTCTGCCAGAACACACAATATTATTGGGAGGAGTAGATGCAAATATTTATTTAACGCGTGACACGTGATTTACAAACACGCAAATCAATAGTGCACACATTTTTTGACATGGGAAAATTTGTGTGAAAATTTTGCGTGAAAATTTGCGAGCAAGCAAGTCTTCGCCCGTTATTTGCAATGTTACTAAATCAGGCCCTTTGACTAGAGTGATTTTCATCTCATCTGGTAGGTTTCTGATGTTTTAGTAAAATGCCCTGTGGTGTCACATATGGGAGACCGGCAGAATGATTCACTCCTCCCTCTAGTGGACACATAAATCTGCCAAACCATGAATACATACAGAACAGTTTGTCATAACTTCAGAGCTCTTTGTTCTAAACACTTATAATAATGAGTAGAATTACCTTGTTAATGTAATATTGAAATAATGGCTGGATTTCACAGCTTACGTCATACCCACATGTTTTGTAAGGCTGTTGTAAAGCGGTGCTGTTCCTGCTTTGATACTGTGTGTAGTTGTACGGCTTAATTACTGCATATGAAGTGTTTAGGAATCCAGTTCAGAGGTACAAGGAGACAGGGATGGTGTGTCCCAGTTCTACTTTCTGCAGTCATGACAGAGAGAGCAACCATGAATTGTGTGTTAATTAATTTTTGGATCCATCTTTTAGTTTTAAAATGTCACAAACGTGCATGTTTTGCAGATAATAGATGGCCTGAAATGTAGGGGACAGATTCACTCACCTGTGATAGAGACACATAATATTAGCCCTTTAATGACTTTTATTATAACCATTATAACAGGTGTAACAGAGATTCTTCATGTCATTTTTGCAATAAAAGTATCAGAAAATGTGGATTTTTATTTTGCCAATTCTTTTGCATCCTTTTTCAGGAAGAACTTAACTGTCAATATCTCTTCATTAATTATATTAATATATGTAAGAAATGCTTAAAATGGTGTGCTATAGCAACAACAAAAACGACTTGAATGTTTATATTTATTATGAAAAACAACTGTAAATATGTAAAATGCAGAAGAAAAAGATTTTCAACTATTTTACATGTGCTTGTCTAGATCATTCTGCGTCCATGTTACTTCTTTTTAGTTATTTTTAGTCATTCATCAATGAACTATACAAACCAGAAAAATACAGATAAAAACTGCAAAAAAATCTGCAAAACTAGACAAAAACACATCAAAACACTCTAGCAGAACACTCAAAAACAGCACTATCACTATTATATACAGTAATTTACAAGAATTCACCGCTAAAACCTCACTAAAATGCTGGGTAAAAGTAATACAGATCTTCAATCTCTCTCTCTCACCAACTGCACTCTGCTCCACCCATTTCCACCCCTCCCCCTCAGCAAATGTGGGCCTCCACCCTAGTCTGTTATAGACCAATAGAAAGACCACAATCTTAGATTTCAGATGATGTTTGGAATTTCTTAGGAGCACAAATGGTTCAGGAGCTATGGCAACTTGAATGACAGTGGATGTAACAATGTGTCACCAGAGACACCATCGTCCTAAAAGGGTTAACTCTTTAACTATCCCACCAAGAAGAACCTGATGAAATGTGTTTTTGTTTGCATTTCTTATTCCCTTGGGTGAGTAATATCTAGATTTTTTTTTTTTTTACCATATTTACTAAAATCAACACAGAAAGTGTCAGAAATTACATATTCATGATGTACTACCACTAAATGTTCAATATTTACAGCAAGAGATGAACAGAGGTTTCATAATAAATAATAATAATAATAATAATAATAATAATAATCCATTATTTTATATCACCATATCTTATCTTACCATAAAGTGACACATCAATCATTTCAGGTTCAGGTTCAGTTTATTCAGTCATCATCCACAATGCAGAAAATAGAGACAATGAGGCTGATTTTAAGTCAGTCTGAATTCTGAAGACTGAACAGGCTTAGGCAGAAGCTACACGCTTATATATGCCTTACCTACATTCAAATCAAAATCAGTTGTATTCAACCAATCAAAACATCAAAAATTCATTCCTGCTTGTATCCCTTGAAAATGTCTTTACAAGTCAATGTTTTAAAAATCATTGAGTTACACATCTTAAAATGTATATTTATATAATTCCATAATTTAACCCCAATGACAAAAATACATCATACATACATATGCACATACATTTGGTTGAAAATGTTTTCAAAAAATATATTGCATATCTAATTAAAGTTTTTTGTGGTATCAAATAGTATAATTATGGTCAAGAAGGCCTCTTATCCCATGATATGCCAAAAACATATTCATATGTTTAATATTTTCACCAAAAACAGTTAAAATGTCGTCAGTGATTTTCATCTTTCTGACTTCCTGATTGGAGGGGGTATGAAGTCGTATACCACTAACAACCACAGTGACGCCTGGAGGAATATTTGACTATTTCAAATTCCACCAAAGGAGTTTAGTTGGCTCAATTCGGTTAAAAACATAAAAAAACACTTATTGAAATACAGGGACTCAAAATGTGATAAATCATATGATTCAGCAAACACTTAAAGGATTAAAAACGCCAAAAAATACAGATGTTTTGGATGGAAATGAAGCAATAATCCTGATTGGAAATGATTTACAGTTGTCACCTCATGTGTCCCAGATAATTGTTGTCAATATTTGTGGAAATAAATTTTAACTTTTAGATTTGAACATGTGACCGCAGAGCTACAAGTTAAGAATATCTTCATTGTAAAAACTGACCTACACTGTACTTGACAATATTTCGGTGGTCATTAGGGTACAGTCTGTACACCTGCTTGTCATACATTTATTCATATCCTGCAGCCCTGTTAAAACCTGGTGGTGTGTTTTTCCTCATTTTTTTTACTAATATGATTGTATATTGCAACGCTATACTGTGGCTGCCAAGTTTGTTTGTTTTCATAGGTTGGTGAAAATGAAAAAGGTGCCACTACTGAATATCTAATGTGGACTTGATAAATATGAATTTCATTAAGCAAAATTTCAAGAAGGTAAAAATACTTCCGAATTGCACCCAGCACAGAGACTGACACTGACTGACATTTTCAAATCACTTGTTAAATTTGACACACAGATATTAGATTAATAATAATGGCAAAACAGATAAAGTTATCACTCTGTGCAACATGTAGCATGTAAACGTTTAACCCCAATTGTTGCTTTTGTTAATATTACAACTTTTATAGATTAATTAGGTGTTGATCGGCTTATAAATCGGTAAATAATCAGCTTTGGCAGAAATCAGGATTTGCAGCAGTATGTTTCTGCCTTGCCGGTGACAGAGCCGAACCGGACCATTATGAGGTGATGAGGACTCTCAGTGAGGGTGACATGTGTTTTGCACTTGACACTCAAACCGGAGTGGGGTGAGCTCATCCCAGTGACCCTGCTCCAGTGATTTTCTCTCTGCTGTGTTGGTCTCTGTCTAGAATGTTTGATGCCATTTTGAGAGCCAAAATAAAAAAATAAAAAAAGAACATCTCCAATGAGAAATACATGGAAGCAAATCTTTCTCATCAAACTTTGAATTATAAAAGTCATTGAATTTATAGAGCTGAATTTTTTTTGCATTGAAATTAAGCATCAGATTTTTTTTTGCATGAAAAAAATGACAGCCAGCCAGTTAAGTTTCACTAGGCTGGTCATGTGACACCAATGCGCCATCATTCGCAGCCATAGCGGACCAACAGTAACAGGGACCGGGGGCGGGGACCCACTAGTTGACCGCCTACCTACATCAGCGTCATGTGACCAACCTGATGTCACGTGATTGGCTGGCTGTCGGTCTGACTTGTGATAGCCGATTGCTCATCCTTGGTTTCCCGGATGTTTGATTAGTTTAGTTTAGTTTATCACGAGCTTATGCACTTTATGCACAGTGGCAATTCACATACATATATAAGTAGAGACCATTACATACATGCACAATAATCAATACTGTTCATATACACGCCATACATGTGTATGCAGTGATACATAAAAAGATCAAAAAGAAAGAGAAAATAAATAATTAATAGATAAAACATTAAAAAAATAAAAATAAGACATAAAACAAAAGAGAGCATGTTGATCTGAATTTTTTTGCAACTACATTTTTGCATCTGAATTTTCTGCATCTGAATGAGTTTGAGCAGCATAAACTTATTACTTTGAAAAATAAAAATGGTTAAAAACATGATGAGTTGAATCCAGAGACAAACAAATTCAGATGCTTAATTTCAGTGTAAAAAAATTCAGTGTTAGAAATTCAGTGGCTTTTATAATTCAAAGTTTGATGAGACAGATTTGCTTTCATAGAAATAAAGGAAAAACACAAGCATGAAAATTTCATTTCAGGGATAGAAAATACCAGTTTGGACTTATCAAATATTCATATGTTTTTAGAGTGTTTTTTTTCCCCCTATTTTATGTTTATCAAATCTTTCAAAAAGTACAAAATTGGCAACATGAAATCACAACATCATATTTAAGGTATAGCCTCAGCACAGATTCCAACATATAGCATTATGTACTAAATTGGTACAAAGTACATGGTGAAGGATTTGAGTTTTCCCCTTCCCCAGTCAGTCAAAAAAATTAAATAAATAAATACAATAATACAATAATAATAATTAATAATAAATGAAATAAAATAAAAATGAAAGGGAGGCACACTGCATCTTTCAGTATGAGTTGTCTATAATAATACCTTTCAACATGAGTCAATCTCAGTTAAGAGGGGCTTGTGGATCAGTCGTTCATATGAGGCAGTCTGTTTTTAGAGCATTTTAAACACACCACGGTACTGTCCAGTGTTTTTAAGACCCACTGGCAACGGTGTATCCACCAGACAAGCATACTTTTTCAAGCTACATTGCATTGAATTTGGATTTAATTTTACACCACAGTAAAACAATAGAATTTTTTAAAGACTTGTGAATATGGTGCTGATCAGACTTTTCTCATATAATTGTGAATGTGTGCCTAGAAATAAAGAACATTTTTACATAATTTTAATTTTAAAAAAATTCTGCTGGAAAGGAATAATACAAAGAATGAATGCAGCCACACTTATTTCAACAAGGAAAAATGAAAAATACATACCATTTTCTTGTTTTAGACCCTTCATGACCATTCAAGTGCAAGTTTTTTAGTCTATATGATGCACCTAAATGCATCATGAAGTCCCTGTCAGCATCCACATGATAATGAGTAAAGTTAACCATCAGGGCTTTCACATTGAAACACTTGGAAGGGAGAAAAGGCAGTAACATGTACACAGGTGCAGCAGGTCATTGTGGATGAATGGGTCTACATAGTACTGTCATGCTGATTAGGCCAAAGCAGAACCCTTTACAACATTTTTTCCACTAAGTCTTTCTGCCAGAAATCCCTGAAGGCAAAATTCTCCCATATGGACTCGCACTTTTCAGTTTTTAAGCTGCACTTGAATGCACCATGAAGTCCCTGTGTCTATATGATAGCAAAAGATGGAGGCAGTTCACTGGTAAATGACACCATAATGCAGAAAATTAATATTTGTACTAGCATGTTGACCCATGGGAGTCCATGGGTTCTAGAAGCAGTAGAGTTGATAATATGGGGAGCTGAGCTAAGCTTACTGGTGTAACACAGATTAGGAAAAAATATAATGGCCCTCATTTTTTTTTTGTATTGAAATCAAAAGTAACAGAAAAGAATGTATCCATAGTGACCTTATTTGTCTTTGAAAGAGCTTTATATTATTACTGTATGACGTCATCACATTCACATGACTGGATGAGTTTACTAAGCTTACTGGTGTAACACACAGATTAGGAAGAAATAGAATGAACCTCATTTAGTTTTGTATTGACATCGACCAGGACCAAAGACTGAACCAAGGTTATAATTGTTGATGAAATAACGAAAACTAATATTAACAAACATTTTCGTTAACTGAAATAAATAAAAACCAATATTTCAAAGAAAAAAAATGTAACTAACTGAAGCTGTTATGTGTGTTTACAAAACTAACTAAAACTTACTGAAATTATAGATGAAATGGTCTTTGTTTTCATCTTTGTCAATCAATTTATAAACCTTTTGGATGAAATCGATTTATTTTGCTCTAGCAGTAATTGAATAAAAAAAAAAATAATGGTATCCTTTGTTGAGTTTTATTACACATTACTTATTCTGATCTTTTTGAATCCTGCACCTGATAAATAACCCAAAATATGAAAAAACTACAATACTACAACTAATAAAAACTAAACTAAAATTAAACCCAAACCCACTCTAAAAACTAATTAAAACTACCTGAATTAGAGAAAAAAAAAGTCTAAAGGAAATAAAACTAAACTATAATTAAAAATACAAAACTTGGACTGAACGTGGCAGTTTATTGTGGCTCACTGGTGTCCTGTGTCCAGGATTGGATCTGTTGAACTTCGATCCGTCTGATTGGAGTCTGGCAGAACGGTCTGTCACCAAGTTACGGTGAGTGAGGTGGGGAGGGGGTCCAGAGGGTGGAACCGGGCCACACTAAGAACCAGACCGACCTTGTTTTCTTTTATCTGCTGGTTTTATGGATTGTCAGTGAAGGACAAGAACAGCCTCGGTGGGATTGTTAAAACATGCTCAAAAATTATTGGCATCCCACTGATGGACCTGAGCACCCTGTGGAGGAAACGGGTGGTCCAGAAGGCCCGTCAGGTCATGAGTCCACCTGACCATGTCCTCAGGAAAGCGCTACCTTGCTCCCCTGAGGAAAAGAAACAGATATGCCCAGTTTTTTATTCCCTCTGCCATCAGGTATCTTAATTTAATTCTATTTGTTTATTTATTTTTCCAGGGACAATGCACAAAATACATTCACCTTAAAAGGACAGATGCATTGTACCAGGTAGTGGCACTAGTGCTAATTTCCAGCTGGAGTTCCTGGGCAGGCTGGTGTTATCATGTATCATGTTATCGATGCTGGGGATGGTCAGACATTGTGACCACAGTATGTTTGTTTATCTATTTATGTATTTATATTCTATATTCTGGTCTCTGATGGTCCACGCAGTTGCATTTTGACCTATGCTATTCTGGTTCTGACATCTCAATTGCAATGATAAGCTGCCCACTTGTGATTTTGTTTTTGTTGGTGTGTATATTGGATGTTTTTTTGTTGTTGTTGTTGTTGTTGAATGACTGGTAGCCTGTCACCTGAATTGCCCAATGGGAATAAATAAAGTAGCTTGAATTGAATTGAATATGGACCTGGTTCTCAAATTGTGTCCTGGTGGTTCTGGTGATCCAGACCCCCCCAAAGTACCCCCCAAAGTACCCCCCAAAGTATTTAGCTGTTTTGATCTGTCTGATCTGGTCGGCCAACATGAATACCAGTATGTCAGGACTATGGGAGTAAATTTGGTGGTAATGATTTTAATTTTATTTCCCATCGTGCAGCGTCATACTGCGCTTCCGTGATTATAAAGCGAGTGTATTCCAAAACGACTAACGTGTCCAAAAACTTGCTGAGATATTTAATTTAGAGATGGGACTATTCCTCAACTGCAGGTACCAAATTATCCAGTTAAAAACATCAATATTTGTCAGAATCACACTGAGCCCCTTCCAGTATTGTGATATAGATTAATTTGTTACAAATATACAAACATAGCCCTTCGAGATTTATTCAGCAAATGTAAAATCTTGGTGGAAATCCCAGACCTGCTGCATCCCCCTTTCATCTTAAAACTCTCACCATGAACACAAACTGCGGGGGTGACAACACCTTATTCTGTGTATAGACTGACTACTGTGTTAACCGGGGAAAATTGGTGTTTGATTTTCTGTGAATCAGTACTTGATCATACTAACATCATTCTGACTGTACCTTTGATAGTACAACACATGGTACTCAACCTTTTCACCATGGAAAAGACAACTCTCATCAGATTTTTTTCATGAAATTTGCCCCCCTCAATCTGTATTTTCCAATGAAAAATTCTGGCTTTATCTAATACTTCTAGCCTGTGCGACTGTTGCTTTCATACCTGCTGTCAGAGGCGTGTAGTGGTAATCTGGGGGATTGAAAGAAATCCCAGTGGGCTGGTAACAATTCAGCCTGATTACTGTTGGCTAACAAACAATATTGTGCTTTCTGCAGCCTGAGGGTGTAGAGTCTTGTGCTTTCAGTTTCCACATACACACACATACGCTCTGCTAATGTCGCAACCACATCTATAGAAGAGGAGCACAGAATGATCCTGTGGTACCTTGGGTTTCCTGGCTGAGTTTAGTAGCATTTTATACATCATATTTTAGATGCAGAGTGAGAAACAGAAGGAAGAAGATGCTGCCAAGAAAATACAGGGGAAAAAAAAAAAAAAAACTTCAGCAGGCAAATGCTCTAAAATAATAGATATACGTGGAGGTGGGCAGTGCAAGTAGTGTGAAATATTTGGTGTTAAAACGGCATTAAGCTGCCAAAATGCAAACTTAACTGTCATGATTATGTCACATTACAAGAAAGAGGTTTTCTCCAGTTGTCATTTCATCTGTAGCTGGCCGCGTAGCCATCATACTGTATCAAATAAACAGGAGCAGGCATTGCAGACATCCCTGAAAGCTGTTAGGATGATAAACAAGATAGTGGAATCCAGTAACTTACTGCAATGACTCCCCATGCTTTAAAAAGGACAGTGAGTATTTGTCAAGATTTTTCTGAATTTATACACAAGTGAGTGTGGTCTCAAGGCAAGATTTTTTAATCTGCTTCAGCTGGAGATAAATGTGTCATTTTGGAGCGGTGTCAGTTGCAGGGTTTTGTTGATTTTGGTTTGTTTCCAATTCCCAGAGACAGACTTTCCCTGTTTCAGTCCTGACTGCTCAGTCATTCATCCATGTTATCATAATCAGCGATATTACAGGGTTAATACTGTGTTAAAGAATGGTTCTTTTTTTTCATGACAAATATTATACACTGTAACAAACAAAAATCTCCTTTAAATAAAAATGTAATGTCTGTGGATAATTTGCAGTTGTTTCCTGAAATTAACCCCCACACCATTGTTCAACTTCTGTGCTCAAATTAAGTCCCATTCATCCCCTGCCTGTCGTAGACCAAACCACATTAACCTGAAGTAGACCCCAGACCCCAGTATCAACAGTTTTCACAGATGTTTAGCATGAACAGTCTCAGAAAAAAACAAAACAAAAAACACATTTTCTTCTAAATTGCAAAAAATCTTCAACCACTGTTACAATATTGTGGGCAAACCATAATTTACTAACAATGAAGGGATAAAAGAACCACATATTCTAAGTAAAGGGGCCACTGTGATGAAAAAAAGAGTCATAGTCCTATTATGAAAATAAAACTTTTTTTTTTTTTTTTTTACAACAAAAAACATTAGACATTGAGACTAAATTGCTAGTATTATTAAAAAAGATGTCACAGGCATCAGATCACATGGATTATACCTTAATATATTATTAATTATGCCTTAATATAGATACTTAAATAAATACATTGTACATTTACATACTTGCATTATTTTTTTTTTCTCACAGAAAGTATATCAGTACTAACGATGACTACTACATGCTAGCTTTTGTCATTTTGATATAATTTACTTTATTTGAATACTTCAAATATGCTAGTGGATATTTTTTTGGTAAGTTACTGCTCCACAAAAAAAAAAAAAAAAAATTGTAAGGGGTAGTAGAAGACTGTGAGGCCATGGAGGTTTTGTTTGATAACTTACTGACAACTGAATGTGACTTTCAGAGCTTATTTTAATTAATAAAATGTTTTTTGTGTTTTTTTCCAGACAGACTATTCTGAAGTTATACCTAAATATTCAAATCAAATCTGTTTTTTTTTTTTTCAAATTATACAAATTGACAGTATATTGGTGCATAAATGTGACTAAGATTACATGGTCTGCAGGTCAGTTTGAACTCACTCATCACCCCCACACTTCCCCAGTTGCAGCCCCTCTCACCTAACGATGCACCATGTTTCATTTCAGAGTTTAACGTTTATACTATGTACTCAGTTCCACTGTGTGAATACTGACACATATTGAATATTTTGTACTTTTTGAAGCGTTATCTCCAATATGTGACTGTGATTGTTGCCCACCAGGACACACGGAGACTAAAGCCAAGTTGACAGAAGTAATGGTGTTTGTACTTCTTAACCAAGGTCTGACCATTAAAGGTGTGAAGAGATTACAAGAAACTTTGAAATTTATGAGTACAACATCTGGGCATGTGCATGTATGCAATGAATGCATTGCGCAGCCCAAAATATATTTTAGTCTATTTTTGCATATCAACAAAGACGAACATTTTAACAATATTAGTAGCTGCAATGAACTCCTTTCCATTGCACATCTCAGAACATTAAAATACAAACTATACAAACTGTACAAAAAAACTCAAACATTGCACATATTTCTTTTCTAGTCCAATCCTTGTCCATTCGCCAAGCCGAGGCAAGGCAAGTTTATTTGAATAGCACTATTCATACACACGGTAACTCAAAGTCCTTCACAAGGGTATTAAAAATCACACAAAAAAGCAAGACATTGAAATTAAACTAAAATCAAAAGGGGAAAAAAAAAGCCATTAATAAAATGTTATTTTAAAAAGGATTTAGAAAGTAAAAGAAAGACATTAATTAGATTAAAATCATACAAACCTAAACTCTTTGTCTACTCAGGTGACACATCCCCATGGCAGTAGATTTCCTTGTTGAACATCCCTAAAATGGGTCCAGGGTGCTCCAACGCTAAAACATTAGTTCCACCTGCTACATGTTCTAATCTGAAGAAAAAAACCCACCCTAGAGTGATCACATGACCCCCTTGACAAGCCTTCACACTGCACTAGGGCCCCTCTACAGTTTGAGAAATACTGCTTTAACCTTATCTGTAATATCCAGACCTTTAGTGCTGCAAGCCAAAATGTCTGCTGTGAAAAAAAATGCTTTTACTAGAGCTCAGCTTTTTTTTTTTTTTTTTAACCATAAACACTATTTGAAAATGTAACCACATGGATAAAATGCCTTATTTCTTTGAGTGTTTTGGCATTACAATATGATCTGAACATCTCTCTGCAGGCTTAGGCTACGGGAGTCAAGTGATTGTTTTGTACACTGGAGTATATTACATCATCATACTGGCGTGGTCGTTTCTCTACCTGTTTTCATCCTTCAGGTCTGACCTTCCATGGGCAAGCTGCAACAATATATGGAACACAGGTAATAAGACTTCTATTTACAGTTTGACATGACCTGTGCAATGTGCTTTCCCTGTTGATAACTCTTCTGTTATTATTTCATGATTTGAGATGGCTGCTTTGAACACAATCAGAATCAAACATTACATCTGCATCTTTTTGGAAATAGTTCATCTTCAGTTGTAGAATTTTGGGAGTAAGTATCATTAATCTAAAAAAAAACCCCACATAATTGAGTAATTTGCTTGTATGTTTTTAATACGTGATACATTGCATGCGGTTACAGGAGGAGAATTTTGGGACTGTCTCGTGGAATTGATGAGATAGGTAGTATCCGTTGGGACTTGGCCCTTTGTCTTCTTCTTGCCTGGATATTGTGTTACTTCTGTGTCTGGAATGGAGTGAAGACCACAGGAAAGGTGCGTGACTTTCGTTTTTATTTGTGATGTCTGATTGATGATCTGTGACTTAATTATACTGTTATTTCTGTTGCAGGTGGTTTATTTCACTGCTACGTTTCCATATGTGATGCTGGTGGTGCTGCTTGTACGTGGTCTCACTTTACCAGGGGCTGAAGATGGGGTCATGTTCTACCTCTATCCAGATCCATCCCGGCTCACTGACCCAGAGGTGCAGTACTTTGAGCTACTTAACATGTTTTGCATCTTGTAGTTTAAATAAGTCTGAGCAGATGTTTTTCTTACTTTACCAAAACCACAATGAGCTTATCTGTTCTTGATGAGGGGGATTTTGACACCTTGACAATTCAGTGCACTTTGGTGTGATGGCCTGGGCCAAACTGAATCATGGTTCTGTTTATGTACAGTGTGAAATAGTATCAAACATAGGGCTGATAACAGGAGTTTACATGAGGCTATTGTCAATAAAAAGAAAAGAAGAAAGGTATAAATGAAGCAAATTAACAATGTGCTAATATCAAATGCCTATCTGCTGATAAAATGTTACACAAAAGAAGATTAAAAATGTGAAAATGATAAACATCTTGGTGAACACAAGTCGAAAAAATGCAAACAAAGGAACAAAAACACAGTTAAACCTTCAGGTGTGAAATTACCCTCAGTATTCTAAAACACGCTTTACAGTCATGTTAAGCTACATGCTACAAGTTCATTCATTCATTCATTCATTTTCTGAACCCGCTTTAAATTAGTTTTTAAAACCATTTTTCTTCAGAACTGAAACAGAAATTCAGGTTTCATGCAATTGCTTCTTGTATAACCCTGACGATAAACGTATCCAAACTCCTCAGGTATGGATGGATGCTGGCAGCCAAATTTTCTACTCCTATGGAGTTTGCACAGGTGTTCTGACATCTTTAGGGAGTTACAACAAGTACAACAACAACTGCTACAGGTTTGTAATGTTATATTACATTTTAATCCAACTACCTGATAATACTGACTGTAGTCTTACTAATATTTCATTTCTTGGCCTACAGAGACTGTGTTTACCTCTGCCTGTTAAACAGTTTAACCAGCTTTGTAGCTGGATTTGCGATCTTTTCCGTTCTTGGTTTCATGGCAAAGGAGCAAGGTGTGGATATTTCACTGGTGGCTGAATCAGGTGTGGACACTGACATACTGTATTTAAAACCCATACATGTATAGTTTTAATTATGTAAGATTATGACTGTTTTTTTGAATATCTACAGGTCCAGGGTTGGCATTTATTGCTTATCCTCGTGCTGTCGCTCTAATGCCGCTCCCTCAGCTCTGGGCTATTTTCTTCTTCATCATGATCATCTTCTTAGGATTAGACAGTGAGGTAAGAATACATGTACAATAGATATGAAAAATCTCTCTATTGTTCAAGTAAAACACATTTCTGTAATGCAATACTAATTAATTAATTAAAAATATATGATGTAAAATAAGTAACTGCATAAGTATTCACCCCCTTGTCGCTGGTTAATTGTGGCAATTATACCAAAAGACAAAAGCAAAAGAACACTCCAAGCAGCTAAAGTTGCTGAAGAGGATATGTTGGATGGAGAAAAGAAAAGAAAAGAAAAG
>JAPTGZ010000022.1:18460474-18479161 GCA_029814645.1 Fowleria isostigma | reverse complement strand
CAGTATCCCAAAGGGCCTGAGTTTTATTCCCTTGCAAATAACAGTTAATGAGACACTTCTTTCCCACTAGTTCAGTTTACAGTTGAATGTTTCTTGGTCTGAATAGTTTGTTTCTTACTATTAACAGTTTTGCTTGTCTGTACTTGTTGTTTTCCTATATTAATGGGTTTACAGTTGTTTTTACGATCGGACCAGTGACTACTTTGGCACTTCCTAGAACAGTAAAGTGTTGTTTTACATACTGAGCAATGTTGAAGCCTTTGTTGTGTTTCCTCTGCTCCACAACTGATGCACTTTTGGGACAACTTAGAAGAGCTGGTCACTCCCTGTCCCTTGGAAGCAACCGCCCCCTGTTTAAAGGCCTCTCTCCTGTGGTGTTTGATGGATCTCTGTGAGCTCTACATCCTGCACGAAAATGTTCGCTGCTACCACATCTGTAACAATGCTGGCAGTACTCCTCTCCTTGTTGATGGCATCCAGAACATCTTAGCCTGGGGCGTGGTGTTAGGTACTGTTGCGGTGCAAATCCTTGCTGGAACTGAGCCGTCCCTGTCACGAACTTTGGATGACCGGTGTAGTGGGATGGTTGATCACTTTTGCCCTCCAGATAACTACGCAACTGCAGGTCAGGTACAATGGCTCTTACAACGGCATCAACTATATCTGACTCAGGATAACTTTTGCCCGAATGCCATTCTCAATCTGGCGGGCCAGACTGGAGAAGGTAAATCTGTCCTTTTGCCCAGGTTCACCAATCTGTCCTGAGATTTTAAAGTCTTTTCTCCACTGCATTAGATTAACATTAGCAGGAGTAAAGAAGACTGGCATGGGGTTATATGCTGTTGCATGCTTCTGATTCTTGCTGACTTGTTCTACTATTTCAGTTTCTTTTTGTTGCACCATTAATTTTAACTGCTCAAGTTCTTGTCAGCTTATGCTGTTTCTCACTGTCTGTACTTTGTGTCTCGTCTTTTGGCTGTTGCAGGGTTTTTATCATGTTCTGTAACTCAACTCAGAAAAACCTTTATCTTCCAGGTCATCCAGCTCACTACATCCAATGTTTGATAATGTGTGAGACAATAAACCTCTGTGATTTTCCAGTCACATTTTGTTTATTGTCACCTGATATTTCAAGAAAGTCACTTATTTTCAATAGATCGTCCGTCGCTAGCTGGTAAAGAACTCGTATTTCAAACTGCAGTTTTTCAACTTCTGAATCCATCCTGACAGTTAGTAACTAGCTGTGGTGTGGTGTTTTACAGCTTATCTTGGATATTGCTACTCCTTAGTGGACACTTCTGCACTTCAGGACACACACTCCTTGATTAGCCTTTAACCTGGACCGTCGCTGTTCCTTTCTGTCGCCGGGGTTGATTTTTAAGGGGATGACTGGCATGCAGTCCCGTTCTCTACAATGAGTGGGCCACCCTCACACAGGCATCCCAGCGGTGCCTCCAAATGTAAAAGCCGAGAAACAGGGGGTAAGTAGCGACAAGAATGAGTACACATCTGGTCTCTTCCTGTGTGTCTTTATCACTGAATTATGTCAAAACATGAACATAACAGTCATACAATCCAAAACAAAAAATAACTGTACATGGCAGTGTAAAATCAGTATAACCGCATACGCTACGATTGTAGCATTAGCATAAAAGCAATATGACGCTAACTTAGCTAGCGATTCACAGTATAATGTTAAGAAAATAATCAGAACGAATATGCACCTGTATTAAATATCTATCGGCTAAACCATCGATGACCCATCGATGGCCTCATCATTTTTTAAGCACAAACATACCTGAAACAGGGGGTAAGTAGCGACAAGAGTGAGTACACGTCTGGTCTCTTCCCGTGTGTCTTTATCACCCTTAGAGCAAATATGAGCCTAGAGCTCCCCCCGTTGGTCTCCTTCTGTAATAACACATTTAACATATGCACTACATTTTCAACTGGTCACACTATATTTTGAAAGATCTGGAAAAATGGGCAAACGAACCCACTCAAAGCATATTTTCTAACCTTTTTATAGTCAAAATAAGAAAAAGTCCAAGTGTAATATTTTAGGCTTAGAGTTTAAAAGGTTAAGGAAGTGAGTGTACTTTCTTTTATTACATTCATCAAGCTAGGTTTGTAACAACATAAATAGAAATCCTTTGCAGTCAATGACTACCTGAGATCTGGACCCCATAGTCAGCACTGAATGCTAAGTTTCCTCCCAGAGATGTTTTGCCAGGCTATCACTGTAGCCGCCTTCAGTTGTTGCTTGTATGTTAGTCTTTCTGTCTTTAGTTTAGTCTTCAGTGGCTGAAAATTTGCTGGGTTGAAATTAGGTTACTGACTGGGCCACTGAAAAACATTCCATTTCTCTACCTTCAATGGCTCCTGGGTTGCTTTTGCAGTAAGTTTTGGGTCATTATTGATCTGCAAAATGAAGCACTGTCCTATCAGGTTTTCAGCATTTGTCTGACTGAGCAGAGAGGACATTTATTCTGTATCTTCTATCAGCATCACATCATCATCAGCTGGGTCACACCAGTGACCTGGCTCCACTGGTAGTCATGCATACCCATTCCACAACACTGCCTCCGCTATGTTGGATACATGACGTGGTCTTCTGTGGATCATGAGGTGTGATTGCTGCTTTTCAGATCAATAGTGGTGTATAAATGCAACATTACAGCCCAAGTACTTATGAACCTGACTGTATTTTCTTCCAAGATGTTACTACCATCTTACTGGGGGTGAGTGAGAATGGTCACTGTTTGCAGGAGCTGTAGAATCCACCAAGGAAACTAAATTAGCCAGGTTTGAGTTATATAATAACATTTTGGAAAATATATGTTTTTAAATTAATCCTGTATTTTTCAAATTGTGATCATTAGTTTAAATCATGTTATGATGTGTTTTTATCTGTAGGCTACATCATTATCCATTTTAGTTCTGCCAAAGCTGTAATTAGCACCATAATTTCCTATTAACTCATAAAGTCCAAGTGCTACTTTTGTGACACTTTCCAAATGAATTTTTTTTCTGTATTTAACCCGCCCCAAGTAATGTCACTATTTATTATAATATTATCCTGTTGTTGTGCTTTTTCAATAAAAATAAAGATTTTTTCCATATTTAATTTACTATTTGTGTAAATGTTTATCAATGCTCAGATTAAAAATTGCTTTGTAACAGAAATTTCATGTTTCATTATTTTATTTGGACGCATCATCAATTCAAGATGGCCGATCACAGTAGCCATGGACATAATGTTTCAGACATATCTATGAAAAACCAACTGTCCTCACATGTGAATGTTATGCAATAGAGGTAGGAAGAGTGATCACACAGAATTACACATTACTCCATCTTTATCCATGCATATACAAAAAATAACTGGTCAATATTTTGTTTACATTTTAAGGAGACCTTTTAATTGGTCGATACCAATAGACATGCATCAAAAGCTCATACTTCAGAGGGAAAGTCAGCAACAGAAGGTGGTGCAATTAACTAACCAGTCCTATGTATTAGAGCTGCAACAACTAATCAATGAATCAATCAAGTAATCAATTAAATGATCAGGTAACTGTTTATTAGTTAATTGCTTCCCCTTTTTTCTTGAGTGAGAGACAGTGAAACATCTTAAGGCTTCAAATGAAGAACTTCAGAGATCCCTTTGGGATAGTTGAGATTACAAAGACTTTGTTTCCACTTTTTTTTTCTTGGGAAAAATTAGAAAATAATCAGTGGAGAAAATATTCAGTTGTTGTGAGGTCAGTGGTACACATTAAGGGTGTGCCATTTATGAGAATATTATTCTTAAATAGTTGAGGGTCTCAAATGTTAAAAGTCTATCATAATATATTCTTTTGATCTGTAGCTCATGTGTGTGCTCTTGCAAAAAAAGTGTCTCTGGTCTTGTTGTTCAGTGTTAATGTACCACCAGTCAGGAGGACAAATAATTAATGGCTGTCAACATAAGTCAATACTGACCCCCTAAATAATTTCAAGGTTTAGGTCGCAAGGTAGAATGCTGTAAATTTAACATGTCTTATCGTCCAATTCCAGCAACAAAATCAACTGAAAATGAGAATAGGCCCGTCTTTGTTTCCTCAGCCATGGCTGCAGAGCAAATAAATATTTTAGGATGCCAGGATTCAGATTTATGTCCAAACCTCCAAGTCTAAAGCAACAATACTGTTCTGAATCAGAATAATTACAGATAATTGCTTTCTTTTTTTTTCCTTCAGATGGTGTGAGAGACATGCTATGATTGAATAATTTAGTAGCACAGTAATCTAATGTTTAACCATTTGATTTCCAGAAGCAGATATGCACTGTTGCCCATCAAGTTAGAATAATTTAGTTTCCAGCCACATTTCTCTTTTATTCCTATTTCTGCACATCAGTAATCACCTTTGAACAGCTGCAATGATTGCATGCTAAGTCCCAGTTACATTTTATTCAGCAAAAATAAAGCATATTGCTGCAATGATTTCATGAGAAGAAGTAAAAAATAAATAAATAAAAAAAAAGATATATTTTCTATTCCAACTTTATGGGCAACAGTGTAGGAGGTGCAGGAAGTCTATACATTATGTAAATCTTGGGAGATCTGATCTCTTTATTGAGCATCATTGCAGTGTTTCTGGCTGATGGAATTGACTAGTTTGTAGGATGCAGTGTATGCATCTAAAAAGTCAGGTGCCTACTTTGCATGTTTAACGTTAAATCTGAGCTTAGTGTTACATGTTAGACAACTTCTGTGCCATCTTGACACTAATATTATATTATATTATATTATATTATATTATATTATATTAGTATTTAGACTACAGCTCCATCTTGGATTAGGCTGAAGCAGTTGGTGCTGATGTCTTTGGGATTCTGGGCACCTGATGATTTCTATAAAACTTGCTAATTACACCTCTGTTTAGGGAATGAAACGTGTGTGACTGCAGAGTGGTATTGTTTCCTGACAAGAGATACCAGCATGCTGCAACAATACATTTCTCCATCAATAGCCTACAGACGGATAATGAGTGTTTTACAGCCACCCAACCCCACCATAAGACACGCCATGGGGCGGCTCAGGAGTCATTCTAAAATTTTAACACCCACCAATGTGCATCCTATGTGCAGAGGCTATAAACTGAATAATGTTCCCCATTTCAGTGACAATATCAGAGGAATCCTGTGGCAGCCATCTTAGGTGTACCACTGCAGACCGTTGTGATGATGGGCTACAGTGGGACGAGCCGCGCATCCTTGCCTCTCTGGTGCGCCTCTCATTTCAGAACCACGGACAGCTCCCCGCGCCTGCGTCCCGCTCGGCAGGGAGAGGCCATCTCCCGCTTTCACCGAAAAAAGCCGCTCTCCTTTCCTCCTCTGTACTCTACTCTCCCCTGCCCCTCCCCTCCGCCCCCTTCTCACCTCCCCCGCTCACATCCGCAGCAGTGACTGGCCAGTAAAATACAGAAAACACGTAAGCATCGACGAGTGCTCGGCGCAGGCGGAGAATGCTCATTGTGAAGCAGACTAAACCTCTTCCAACACCACTCGTACTGCTGACATCTCTCAGCGAGCGAGTCCAATCTGGGCCTATCCCTGTCCTGACTCCGGGCATATTCCACATCATACCTCGACACTGACAAGACAACGGCACCACGATCTTCAGAGGACTTCACAAGACCCTATTTAGAGGTGTAGGATATCTGTAGAGGCGCATCAACCTCTTCAACAACATGTTAGACCCGTCGTCCAGCGAAGAGGAATCTGATGGGATAGTAGAGGAGGAAAGCAAAGAGGCGATGGCACCTCAGGCCGGATCCCGCATCTCTCCAAGCAGGACCAGCGAGAGCTCGGGTGGACTGGCCCCCAGCAGCAGCCGCAGCAGTGCCCGTCCGACCAGCCCGAGCCCCTCAGCCGTCAGCGAGGAGAAGGAGGATTTAGAGAAGCTGCAGAGGGAGGAAGAAGAGCGGAAAAAGAAGCTGCAGTTGTATGTTTTTGTGATGCGATGCATCGCTTATCCATTCAATGCAAAACAGCCCACAGATATGGCCAGGCGACAGCAGAAGGTAAGGGGCCTCAGTGCAAAGGCATAATTAATAACCACATGCTGACGAAATGCTTCTTTCATATCGCAGATGTTGTCATTGATGACCTACATAAGCTTGAACACACAGGGGGTTTTGGCCACTAGGCCTATCCCATAGCTCATGGATGCTGCACAGTTCCAGTCAAACCACTATTTGTTTTTTGACGCAAAATGTTGAAATCCCCGGAGCATGACAGGAGCACATACGGCGCTTCGAGCTCCGGGTAGTGAAAGGACACATGGCACTGCAGAGCTGCAGCCTGAGTGCAGTGCATGGTCCTCCATTCACAAGCTCCAAAGTGAAATCAATCCCAGAGCCCAGCAAGCCCATTTAGTGAAAGGGCGTTCAAGACATGGTGGATGGCGATTTAACACCAGACACTGTCAGTGTCCTTGTTGGCTTGTTTCTAGTCCTGCTTTCTATTATGTACAGCTGTATATGACTCTGTCTGCCGTCCTGGCGGATACTCAAATCCAAGCCGTTTGCGCCATCACTTACCCCGTCAATCTGGCCTCCCAAGGTGACTTTTAGGCACAGACCTCTTGAGGAGGGTTGCTTAATAGCCTTTCTCCTCTACAGAGGAGAATGGCTTCTCCTGATAGGTTACAGTAAATTAATTGCAACAAAAAAAATCTACACATGTCCACACAGTTAGTTTTTAAAACAATTTTCACAAAAGGCCTGTAAGATTTATACAAGTTGCTCCAAGGGACAATGCCTACATCCTGGTTTCATGTTGCTGCTGTATGCTCCATTGCTGCTGAAACCAGTTTTGGGTCATGATGTCCTTACTGTCAAAGTCACTATGCACGGGCCCCACTGTACTAAACAGACACTGAATTGATTGTTTGTCAGGACACTGGGCTCAGTTTTTTTATCAGCGTGTTCTAAATTTGGCTGTCATAGTAAAAATAGACATTCTTCTATTGATGTTTCTTTCTTTAAACTCCATTCGGTCTTCAAATATAGATGCATGTCATCAACACGTTGAGTTACCTTCTGATTGTGGAAATGTTTGTCTTGTAACTGAATGAGAAGATAGCATCATTTCCTTGTATCTCTCCTCATTAGGCAGCAGTTGGCTTCAGTGCTGGTTTGGACCTGCAGAACCTTCATTCACTTTGCTAAATTTAAGTCTGATTATGGATCAGTCATACAAGGAAACACTGTAAATATCTGAGGAGAGATTACACCTGTGACTGTTTTCTTTTGTTTAACATGTAGACAATTTGTCTTCCTTTGGCCACAGTTAAGCCATATGGTCTGAATTTTCTGCTGACTCATGCAAGTGCCTGTGGGAGGCATAAACCACAGTGTTTCCATCCATTTGTTTATTTGTAGTTCCGTTCAGCGTAGGCTACTGATAGTCTAATGCATGCTTACTAATGCACTTTCATATCTGGTAGCCTAGGCAGTCACAATCCTCTGCTGTGGGTGAGTGAATAACTGGACAAACAATCCAATGCTTTCTGTCAGACCAGAAATTCAAAGCGTGTCTGGCTGCCTACAGTCTGCATCTACACTTTGATTTGGCTCAAACAAATTTGGCTTAAATAAATTCCTTTGGGGAAATTAACATCCTTGTGCAAACCTGAATGGAAATAATATATTTTTTTGTTGCCATATTTAACTAGTTTGATGTCTCTGCCATGGAATGAAGATAATTAATTACTGAAAAATATTGATCAACAAAGATTGCTCAAATGGAGGTGATTCCTTCTGTGCATTTATATTGCAATTTTATCAAATGTCAATTAATATTATGTAAATGTCATTTTGTCACTGTTCATTAAACATCTGCCTTGTGACTCTTTCAGGAAATTGTTTATTACCAAATACATTTCATTGAGGGGAAAATATTCATACTCATGAACGTCCTTCATGTTGGCTCCTCAGATGTCCCTAAACAATCATTTCTAAGGACAGTCTGCTCTGTGTTAGCTATACCAAATTGAATATATAGCCTATTACATTTTGGCTATTTTAGATTAGTCACAGAACTATGATGAAGCTACTGCTGTAATGAAAAGACTTAAATGCCTCAGCAAAACATGTGGAGCAGCTTCCTGATAATCCGTTATTAGAAGCTCTGGCACACAAACAGTGGTGATGGGCTATCACACAGAAACAGGCCAGGCTGCAGAGTATTCAGGCTCAACTGCTGCTTCTTTAAATGCAATGCTATAACCTTGTGAAAAGGTAACACTCTGAGGCTGTTGCTGGTAGTTTTAAAGGGCGGAGGAAGTACTTTCTAATTCATTGGGAAAGACATCTTTTTACACAGTTCTATGAGGGTTGACCCTTTTCAAACATTGGCCAAATGTGTTTGCATATTGAATTGGAAACATGTTTTGCATTAAAAAGGCTAATTGTCATGGGAGACACTTAAACTAATGGCACTCTCCCTAAGAATATGATGTAAGTAACCTATCAAGGTTATTGACACATATAGATTGTGCCAGTATAATTTATGGAAATACACACTCATTGTGATTGTCCTGCAGGGCAGAGTCATCCTGCATTTAATGGCATTATGCAGCCTAAATTGTGTGCACAGAGGAATAATTTAAAGGATAATTTAGAAGGCAAGAGTGTGATGGCAATAAAGTAAAATGACAAATTAGCATTTTTATCTTAAATGCTAATGCGGACAAACAAAAGGCAATGAAAAAGGACATATAAGGATACATGAAACTATCTAGAGTAAAGAGCATGCCCATTATCATGCAGCAAGAAAGAATCAGGCAATGCAGTCTGACTGCTCAATGTTAGGTCTGATTTATTGAACCCATACATTTTATTTGCTGTAGTATCACTGTGTATGTCAGAAACAGGTAATCTCTCAGGTAGAATGTTTTTTTTGCTCAATCAGGGAGTGTGTTGAAGATAATCTCACCTCCTCGACTCATCTGCCAGCAGGTTTCCTTAATAGACTGCCTCTTGGCTCAGCATTTTAATACTATACAGTATGCTGTTAATGCTCTGAGGTACAGAGCTGTGAATTGTGCAGGAGGCTTTGTGGTATGAATGTGAAACAGGCTGAAATGCAAATCAGAGATACTTGGAGGAAGTTTGCTACTTTGGTTTTTGGTGCTGAGTGTGGAAAAGGACTGTGGGTGTCCCCCTGTGAACCGCTTTTAGTCTGAGAAAATATAGATAGTTGTTACAGGAGGAGTTGATTTCTTGAACATTATTTGAATATATGTTATGTTATTGGGTCAAAATTAATGGCGACTTTTAAGGAATCTTATGCAAAATGTAGGAATTAGTGTTATACTGATGTTCGTTTGACCTGGATGTTAACCTGTTTACAATATTATGACAGAAAACTTACTGGGACACATCAGAAAGAGACAGACAGAATGTAAAACACCATAAATACAGACAGATTGTTTGGACAGTTAAGCAATATGTTAGACATGATATTTCACCTTTGCTAACATAACATGTGACAATAATATTCTGTACATTAATGGTTCAGGTGACTATACTGTTTGAGGTGATGGATAAATACATACATAAGGTAATGTAAGGATAAAAACTATAGGAAGCAACTGAGTGGGAAAGGAAACTGACTTCACGGGTATAATGCAGCCGCGGAAAAGAAAATACAGTATTAAAAGTCATCAAAAACAATGGTTGTGCAATCAATTACTAACTCCTGTTTATATCATATGACCAAAACAGACAGAAAATAAAACATGGAATACCTAAAAGCCCTGTTTTTGTCAGTGCAATGCCATAGCCATTGATGTAAGAACTGATGTGATTTTGGTTATTATCAAGAAAACCATAAAAAATGGCTAGATATCAGTTCTTAAATTAAACTTGTATGAGCTATATTTATTGTTATCATATTTGTCCAAACAAATGTGCCTTTAGTTGTACCAGGCATTACAATGAACAAGAAATTAAAGAAAACATAAGGTGGTCTCATAATTTTTTCCGCAGCTGTATATTTTCTGATTGCTATATTTGCTGTTTTTTCACTTCTACTTAATTTATGCCAGCAAAGCCATTCCCATCACTCATCTCAATGTTTGTACTTGAAGGAGAGCAGACGAGATTTACAAGATTACATGTGAGTGATGGTGTAGATGTAAATACCTGAGGTGAAAGATTCCTAGCTCTTTATGTTCATGAAACACACTTTCATAGGAACAAAATAGAGCAGCAGTAAATAGAGAGCTCAAGTTTGTCACTGAAGTCATTTGCATTATTATGTAACCTTTTAAGCAATGTTCTGCTTGAAAAAGCTATCCTTTGACGATCCAAACAAGCTCTGCAGTCAGTGACAAAGTCAAGCTCTGACTTAACAATACCATATGTCAATCAACACTGATGGAGTGTGAAAAATAAAATTAAATAATTGGGCTGTCTCATGAAGGAGCAGATGTTTTTTGTCATTTCAGCAATACCAATACTGAAGAATAAAAGTGTTCATCAGTGGTATGGATACAAAACTGGGTTCAAAAGAAGTGACAGCTGAGAAACAGCAGGCAAAATACCCCCTCACCTACAATCTGTGCAGCCACGTGTAACAAAGCATAGCTTCACAAATTAAACGTCTCGTCTCTCAGTACATAACCAAGAAGGTATGCTGCAATCTTTGTTAGAACACTACCATCTATTCCCCAAGGTTTGATGACTTTGAAACACCAATCACAGCCAGGATCAGGATGAGTCCTATTTGCCTGCATATGTAACTCATCCAGTTTTGTGACCTGATATTTCAGTACACAGAGCAATCACATGCTCACAAAAATAGCAGCAGAAATGCAAATGTTACCCCACAGACTCTTTGAATGTGAATGTGCAAGATTTTATGTTTATCAAGCACTAAAGCTTCACCGTCCTTTAATCGGCAAAGATGTGTCTTTATTCAGACGAAAGTGACATCTAACATACTGATGTTTCCCTCCTCACTGTTATCAGGCTATGTTTTCTGTTTTTATTAGTGACTGTTTGAAAAAGGTTTATTACAGCAGAACATACAATGTGTCTACAGTGTGTCTGAGGCTCCGTAATCATGTCTACCATCCAAAGCTGAATCTTATTTCATTCAAGCAAAGGTCCACCATCTACATCTACCATTTTTAACCATAATCCTTGTGCTCAGGACATGTACAACAGCAACAACAAGCGTCTCTGGACAGAATGTTGATGTCATTGACGATGATGCAGACTGTATCCTCACACTGTATGCACAGATTTAGACAGATTAATCTGTAGGGCTCCTGTCATACCTCTTTTATTGCTGAACAAGATATAATCCCTGCTCTGAATACTCTACATTAATCATGTGGAGGAATCTGGAAAATGAAAGGTGGTTTGTCAATCTGTATCCTGTTTCTTACTGGGTTTTATTATTTTCAACACATTTTTATTAAAACTCATCTAAGCCGCAAGTAAATAAAATAAAATAAAATAGAATAAAATAAAACAAAACAAAATAAAAAACAAGATTTGGGTGTTTGTGCTTAAACAATATCAGCAGCTAAATTTTCTTTCTGTGCTTGTATTGTGATTTAAATGTCTACATTTTTCAATCATGTCACAGTCTCCAAATGCACCAGAAAAAGTAAATCTAAATGAAACTAGCTATTATCACCCTATTATATCCTCCTGTCTCCTGAAATGGTGATGATCACACCCTTTTTTTCTTATACTATAATTATAAGATAGTTTTCTTATAATTATGAGATGCCAAGGCATAATTATGAGATAGGAAAGTTATAATTGCTCTGCGACAAACTTTTGTGAATATGAGTTCACATGATGAAGACAATGTACAGCTGTTCGTCACCGCCCTTTTAAATGTCTTCTGGTTTGAATCTAGGCAGATGGTGTTGGCCGTTTGGGGTGCAAGGATTTGTTTGTGTAACTGATGTTATGTTGAGCATGATGAATCCATGTATCGGAGGCAAAGTTATGCTGGGCAATAAATGTATACGACTGGGGTGAAAGAGGAGAGACAGATTAGTAGTAGTGATTTTCCACATTAAGAAAAGAATACAAAGGTAAGAGCTACAGCGGGATCATTACTGCACTCGTCTATTTCCCTCATTCTCCAGAGACTCGCCTTCAGATATAAAAGAGGACAAATAGCGGTATGAAGAAGCTCTCAGGCTGTAGAAACCAACCCAATGTCTCCCATGTGTACTATTGCCAACATGTCCCGTTAAAAAAGTCACCTTTTGTCAAACACAAGCATGTATGGTTGTCAAATAATTTTTTTTTTACAAAGAGCAACAACTCTTTTTATGATGATGTGATGTAAAAATATTACAGAAGACTGTCTTTTTGCTTAATATTCCCCATGCTAATCATGACTAACATCACATTTCAAAAGACTGATTAATGTAATCTGTGTGATCTGGTTCTTCTACATCTTGGATCATTTCCTATGGGTGAAAACACAGGGTTTTAACCTAATTGAATATCAAATGGCCTGGCCAACAGAAATAAATATCTAAGATCTTTTGAAAGCAAAGAGGGAGAAAGAGATTGATACAAAAAAGAAGACAATAAGTGATTTGTGATGGCAGCACAGATTAAAAGGATTTATGTCTTCCTTTCGAGAGTAATGTCCCAACAAATAGAAACCCACTGTCAGTTTTGTGCACTCAGAGGTATAAAATAACAGTATAGCTCAGCAGTAGGGAGTCAATTCTTCATTTTTAAGGTGTAACAGTGACACTGTGGTACAAAGACATGGGCGATAATATTGTTTTAGTTCGAGCTGAAAACATCAGCAGCATAATGGAGCAATTTATGACTTTGAGATGGTTGATTTTTGTAAATTTTGAGTACAGCTAAGGGATTCACAAAAAGCTTGAGCTTGCCTTAAGACTTTCCATCTTTTAGCCTGGGACTTGATCCTTTTGGCTTCTCATGATCTCAGCGTTTCTACATAGGTATATTTTATTGAGATAAATATTTCAAAAAGAGGCCTTGGGAAATAAAAAAAGGACTTAATCAACAGCACAAGCTTGAGGTTTTTCCATTTCATTGATTTCAACATCCTTATAGCAAGACTTTTCCATGTCTGTACTGTTCATGTTGTATTTATTTTCCCCTGTGAAGCTGAATGAGCATAATGAGGAACCAGTTGAGATGTACAGTTCTGCCTGTGAGTTGTGAGGTGTGATAACATATGACTGTTACAAGAAGGGGCTTTGCTGGCTACGAACACAGTGTTCTGCTGTATATATCAGCAGCGCCACAGTTCCTGAATATGACAACAATGAGGAGACTGGTTATACAGAGCCAGAGCTCCCTGTTTTATCCCTGTTTGCCATGTGTCAGGCTCTGTCTGCGGAGTATACACCTGGCTGTTTACTAACCCAGCGGAGTGGTATTTACTCACACAACGCTGTGTTTGTGCGTCTTCAGAGCAAATCTATGTGAGCATGTCTGGCTGGGAATAATAGCTTGTGCATCTGTCTTTGTATAATTGTACTTTTGTGACCACAGTCACTACATGGTGCTGGTGTTTTGTGTTTGATGAGGCCTGTTGCTGGTAGATTTTGTGCAGCTGCCATGCAGCACTGGCTTTTGTACTAGTGTTTGCTGTTTATTCAGATGTGGACCGGTGGTGTCATCTGCAACATGACTAAATTGAGTTTTGTCTGGTGAGAGGATCCCCTAGTATCGTGTTTGCTTAAACTAACAACAGCATTGGCAGCGCATTCTTCCAAAGCAAACACATTTGTACACAATGAGCACATTTACGTTGCACGATATTGTTTTACCAGATTATATGTGTTGATATTACTTATTACTTGGAATAAAGGCAGTTTTATTCAAATGTAAAATCTTTATAATGTAAAATTACAGTATACTGTCTACTGATCTAAAATCTTTAATAACTTCTGAGCAACTAATCCTATCAATACATTTTAATAAATGTGGTAAAATGCAGTTCCTCAGCTTTTCAGCAGCATAAGATTGGTATTTTTTTGGATGTTCAGAGGCTCTGTAAGTAAATGTGAAAAGTTTGTCATCTTCTAAAACATTGATTCATCAATAAAACCAATGTAGTTTAGACAAATGACAGAAGTTGTAGATGCATGTTTAATTTTATATTATTTATATATTTGGCAAAAAGTCCCTCTTTCTTGAGTTTTTGCTGTTCTGATAGGACAATCTTTAGAATTTACTCTGAGCTCTTATAACATCTATGGTAGCAATAAATAAAATATCTGGTTTTTACTGAAAAAATCAAAACTAGAGTGTATAATAAATTACAATAAATGGTGCTTAACAGAAAAGGAGAAATGTAGTGAAAAATTCATTTGTAAGTCATAACAAAGACATTCCTATATGTCTCTAGGGTCTAAATGACTAATGTGTTTTTTTTTGTACATTGGTGAACTCCATTGCACCCATTCAATTTAGGGAAACACCTTGATTCAACTTTTCTTTTCAGTGTTGTGTAACTTGTACAGGAAGCCCAAGTGTGAGTCAGCAGAGACTTTACTGCGCTGATTTTTTCCAGCTATACTATATGCTGCATTCACTTAGCTAATTACTCCACTTATCACTGCTTTGCAAAGACAGCTGATATGTTGTATACCTGTCAATCCATATTGACTGAAACCCTCAAACAGATATCAGAATTAATAGGAATATGAACATTGTAATTGACAGGTGTTATGTGAACCTGCTTTAGTCTTTTATTCCCTCTGAATACATCAGGAGTTTAACAAATGCACAAACACACAAAGTAAAGAAGCTCTTCTGCGGCTACTTAATCATGTCTCATCTTTTAACCCATAAAGACCCAAACAACCACCGACGACCAAAATCATCTACCAATAGACAATATTTAATAACTTATCATCCACTAATCCTATCAATCCATGTAAATAATTGGTGTAAAATGCAGTTATTCATCTTTTTACGATCATCAGATATGACCCATTTGGATGTTCAGAGGCTCCCATGGTGAACGTGAAAACACCGTCATCTTATACAACACTGATTCACTAGTAAAACCCATGGTGTTGGATTAATGACTGTGGATTGAGATGTTGGGTTTATGTTCAATTAATGATACATTTTGCTGAAAAAGACACTTTTTCTTCAGTTTTCTCTTTTTATATGATAACCCTCAACTTTAATCTAATTTTATGAACATCTACATGACCAGTAAATTAAATAGAGGAAAGTACTTGATTTATCCTGATAAAAGGCAAAATACAGAGGATAATATACAAAATGATAATAAATCACTTAAGGGTAGATACAGAAAAAAATTCATTTGGGAACTGACATAATAACTTTGGGTCTTTTTGGGTTAAAATGGTTTGTGCTTATCTGACTCTTTTTCCATCATTGGAGAGAAAGACTGACTGAATCAATGTAAAATAATGATTAGATAAACCATCTTCAAACCAGCATATTTTAAGCAATTATTGTATCACAGCAATTACATCTCACACTTAGGGTCAAACCAACCAACTGTCGACTGCATGTATATATAGGTCAGTACACACTGTGGATTGGTGTCAGTTTTCTCTCATTAAAAATACATTTTGACTTATTTTACTGAAACATCAAATAAAGTTTGTAATAATGTTAATAGATTACACCGAAATTATAGTGTTCCTTCTTTACCCCAGGACAGAATGGTAGCAAAATGGACTACATACATTGACAGGGCAATATGAAGGAAAATCAATTTCAGTTCACTGAAGAATCACTAAAGACAGCTTACATTTAACGAGAGAGATGCCTGAGGGGACTTTATACTATGAACCTGCATTAGAGGCTCAGTGCGCTTTAGGCTGCAGGACTGCTCTGACAGTTTCCTCCCATGTATATCATACACATGTATATTACAAAAATATAGTAGGTTTTCTTGTAAATTAAACATTTTCTAATTTAACAAATTTTTTGTATTTATTGCAAAGATCGACTTAACTATACTCCATCACTCACATGCACAAATTTACATCGAAGTGTAATGAAAGTTACTGTACATCAGGCCCATACAAGCCGAATATCTCCTCTATTGATATGTGAAGGGTGATTAATGTTACCGCCTACTTCATTGCAAGCCAATGAATCATTGTGTTACACTGCAATCTTGATAAGAGCCACAGAGAGAGAATCAATAAGAGCAAAGCAGAAAAGTATGTCTTGGGAGTCTGGCAATACTGATGAAAATGGAGGCATTTTCTCGCATCAATCAGCTCGGTAACTAATCAGTACTGTTCTCCAGTCAGTAATGAAATGAGGAGTGTGCAGAATTGAAAGTCATTCTGTAAATACTTTATACAGTTGGTCTATATTTGTTGGGAGAGGAGACACATTTTGCTGGTATTTCTTTTGTTCACTTCAGTGTCAGGCGTTGACAGCCCATATGGATTGGAGCATCTTTCTTAAATAAACTGAAATCTCATATATCACGACTGTGCACTGTCATTTATTTGCTTTGGGATTGTCCAAAAGTAAACGTTAAAGCTCATGCAGAACCAGTTTTAGTTGGTATTCAAGCCGATTAATGCCAGCTTTGGTTGAAGTCATCTTTGTGTCTTTTTCTAACCCTAACAGCCCTTCAGTGGCGAGTATCCAACCGTATGTAATATAATGTAGTGCTGGAGGGTCTTACCAAATATTTGTCCTAAATCTGGCAGTTCCATAGTAGCCTGGGCATTCATGAAGGTTTGTGGCTTAATCTTAGTTTAATGGTGTATATATTGAAAGCTCTGACTTATATAGACGTTGCATCTCTCCACAAAACTTGCCAGTATGCAACGGATGGACAATGTAAAAAAATGTAATTGTCCAAACATTTTAGATCTCTATCATAGGGAAAATTAAAACACAGTATACCCGTGCTTCTCTTACACTGTATTTGCCAGCATTAATATATTGTTTACAGAATAATTATTTATTTATTTTTAAAAACTTTTTATTACTTTCCCTGTGGTGAATTAATTGTATAACTTATTACTCAGCATGTTTAAAATTCAGCCTGAGCATGTATTCCAATTTATTGCCTTTAATTAAAGCCTGTAAATTACATAAGACTCCTACTTATAGTATTTTAGAACTTAATAACAGAATCAAATCTCTGTGGGAAAGAAACCCATGTCTCTTAATTAATGTTCCTCTTTACATTATTTATTCTACAATCTGCCACCTTACAGTATCAGAAATGAAACACTGCTATAGAAACGGACAAGCAATCCAGGATGAGTGTGTTGACTTCAGCCTCTAAGTGTCTCCATAGACCAGCCTGATTTGCATACTGGTGTTAATATTAACATTTCTTGCCTCCGGATGTTCCTTGAACATCACGGTCTATTAAAACAGAGCAAGGACGCTCCACACTTTCTCTTTAATCTCATATCTAGCTGTTGCAAAGATGAATAAACCTGAAACCTTGAAGCAGAAACACAGGTATTGATCTCTGGTGTTGTTGATGTGTTGTAAGAGGATCTTTTATGTTTGGACATTAAGTGGTACATGGTCCGCTGATTCACTCTACCACCACAATTGTGAAACAGCTGCAGAATGAGAGTGATTTATCAGATTTATGAGTTTAATTTTTATTGGCAGTAGGGAGAGGATCATCTAAATGTTAACTGCAGGTGTCTATTTTATTTCTCATTATTTGTTTGTATTTATTCACGTGCATCTTTGTCATTTTCTCACTGAGTTGAACTTTGGCACTTTTACTTTGACCCTATTAGAGAAATCTTATGTTACATGATGATTCCTTATTTTCTGAACATTGTTGAGAAAAGGTTGGGGTAATACGATGGACCCGCAGATGGTGTTGTGAGTGCCTCACAGGCACACGATATGTGGTACTTTTCCATCTCACTCCTACACCAAAGTCTGTCACACGCAATGTGTGGCTGAATGCACGCGGACATACAGGTCTTTGTGTTTGATACAGTCAACAGCTTCAACTACAGACTGAAGGCACTTGTCAGAGGAATTTTCACTCCGTTCATGGTTAGGTCACTTACTCACTAACATGGAAGGAGTCAGTCCAAGGACATCCATCCTTTGTGGGGAATGAAAGAGAAACAAGGAATAGAGAAACAGTTTCATAAGTGTTCAGTACAACTCCTGAATTCTCACTTTATCAAAAGTTGAACATGCATGACCAGCTTATGTTCATGCACCTAGAAATGTATGTTTCAATGTGGGTTTTGCTGGAAACTAGAGTGGCTAGTGTCGCAGAATGAAGATTATTCACAGAAAAGCCTGACCAACCAGGGGCTGCTACATAGAAAAATTAGTATACAGACTGTTTTCTAGACAACTGAGACCGTTGACAGCTTAGAAGAATAATTACCATAGATAGCATCAACAAACAACCATCTCTGAGCATAAAAAAGGACTCCAACATAAATGTCTTATAAGCATACAGCGCAGAAGTACAGCTGTTAAAATGAACCCATACATGTATTGTTCCATTCTTACAAAAAAGAATACATAAAGTACTTGAATCTTTTACTAGAAATTTCTAAACACTGAGATTAATTCAAGGGCGGCACGGTGGTGTAGTGGTTAGCGCTCATGCCTCACAGCAAAAAGGTCCTGGGTTCAATCCCAGCACCATCTGTGTGGAGTT
>JAPTGZ010000022.1:18435397-18456947 GCA_029814645.1 Fowleria isostigma | reverse complement strand
TATATATACATGGAATAATATACATCAAGACATTGGTTGCAAAACATTGTGTGTACATAATATACACAACACATTGTGTTATACCGCAAGTTCCCTCTAGTATACAACCCCTGAGGCACATTATTTCAGAATGAATAATTAAAAGTTCAATAAGTGCAGTTACTGACACTGATGTCTTACTTGTAGGTGTTCTTGAAGAGTGACCGTGTGGCAAAAATGGTCCAGAGCGGCGGCTTCTCGGCCAATGATTTCAGGGAAGTGTTCAAGAGGCACATCGAGAAGCGTGTGAGGAGCCTCCCAGAAATAGATGGTCTGAGCAAGGAGACGGTCCTCAGCTCCTGGATGGCAAAGTTCGACACCATTTATCGTGGCGATGAAGATCCACGTAAGGCGCAGCAACGCATGACTGCCAGTGCGGCCTCTGAGCTAATCCTCAGCAAAGATCAGCTGTATGAGATGTTTCAGAATATCCTCGGTATCAAAAAGTTTGAGCACCAACTGCTTTACCAGGCCTGTCAGGTAAGAGCACAAATACACTACATGAATCAACACACCTGTTTCTACACCATGTGGGCTGAAAACATCATCATAAGTTCATTTACACACATGTGAGCTTCTATTAACTCATAAAGACCCAGTGTTACTTTGTGGCAGTTCCAAAATGAATTTTTCCTCTATATTTAACATTTCTTAAGTGATTTTATCATCATTGATTGTAATGTCATCCTCTTTATTTTGCATTTTCTCACTGTAAATCATCTATTTTTCCTATATTTGACTTAAACCATATATAGATGTTCATAAAAGCTCAGATTAGAGGTTGAGGGTTATTATATTAGAAACAGAGAAAACTGAAGAAAATATAACTTTTTCAGCAAAGATATCAGTAACTGAGCATAAAAACAATCGTGTTCATCCACTGTCATTGATTCAACTCCAGGGGTTTTACTGGTGAATCGATACTGTGGAAGATGACGGTGTTTCCACGTTTACTTTTGAGCCTCTGAACGTCCAAATGGGTCACAGCTGATGACCATGAAAAGATGACAAACTGCATTTTACACCAATTATTTACATAGCATAAAGGATTAATGGATCAACAGGTATTAAACAGTTTTGATCAGCAGCTAATTTTGGTCACCAGTGGCTGTTTGGGTCTTTATGGGTATAGATTTGTGCATCACTGTCATTTTAAAAACGTCTCAATATTAGATAATTCCAAACAGAAGAATGCTTTACACAGCTATTTTGTATAAGACAGATGGATTTGAGAGGGACATGTTTTTTGTGGGAGTCTTTTTGCAAATTTTATTGTGTTTTTATCATAGTTACATTAAGTTTCTTCTCACGCTGACCTTTCATTTGATCTATTGACTTCCATATGCACTTCTTAATAACAGCAAAGTCCATGACAACTCCACTGAAGTTGTAGAGAGACCTCACATCCATTGTATACGGACCTCAGATCAGCAGTTCATAATAATTTTACATGCATTTTTTAATGTACTTCATAATGTGTGCTGTGTTTTGATAAAAAAATCTTTGTTTAACCCTAGAACACTATCGCCGGGTGATTTTCACCCGATTTTCATGTTAAACCAATGGGGCTAATTTTAGCGATAGTGTTCTAGGGTTAAGATGTTATACTTTTTAAAATCTCACTCAAATTTATGTTGACGCCCGACATTTCTTCACAAGATACATTACCAGGGCCGCCATACTTCATAGAAGGCAGGATATGTTGAGATTGCAGACGGACACGTTGGTGCTTATGTCTGACATAACTCTCCTTCTCTTGCTGGCTTTACTGCTCTCTGTGGGAATGCTGAATGCAGCAGTAATGTATTCTTTCTTGGGGAGCTTGATTAAAAATCTTAGCAGAGTGGGATTTGAGGGAAGGCTCAGACAAATTTACATTTTCTAGTCATTTCAAGAATAAAAACATACCTCTTCATTTCATTTACGAGCGAAGCTGGTTGAAGCCAAGACACGGAATATTTGTGAGGACAAGGTGATGCTCTGTCAACTATTTCTAATGTATGAATGTCTGATGGTGTGATGTTAGCACGTTAGGTGTTAGATCATTCAGTATTGTTCAAATGTCTCAGCTGGTAAAGTTCAATATAGACTCTGTTCTGCAGAGTCTTCATTAATTTGACGCTCCTAATGCTGAGGTGAAATACATCACAGCTCTCAAATCCACTGTGCATTTTTCTTCCAAAGCCTTTGATGATGCTTAACCTAGTTTTTCTTTTTTTTTTTTTTCTTTTTTTTTATACACACTGCCACCAAAGCTGTTAGTGTAAGGTCAGAAATCTAAATGTAGAAAATAATACCATTTCCCTTAACACGTCCCACTCTGAGCAAAACAGCACAATTGAAGAAGAGTAACACAGGCCCACATACTCTAGTGTAACACTACTCTGAGACATGGGTCCAGGTCATAATCTTAAAAAAGGATCCGTTGTTTTTCGAATCTGCATAAAGCCATAGAGATATGATCAGATTCTGCAAAATGTTACCTCTGTTGCAGCGGTTCATTTCCCTTACTCCTCCTGCTGTTACAATGAGTCCAATAAAACTGTGACTTTGAGCGGTTCTCAGTAAGCAACAGCAGCGATATACTGCCCTCTGCTAAATGATACAATCCCCACTTAAAAGGAGACGAGGCAATCCAGTCAGCATGGCTCAGGGCTCTGGGATTTGATGAAAGGTTTTCATGGATTGGCCAGGATTCAGAGGCCATCATTTTTAGCTGTTATCGCTGGGGATTTACATTTTCAGCAGTTACATCCAAATAGTAAAAAAGGAAGCACCAGTGTGTTTCTGTCTCATGCTGAAATAAGAGCAGCCCCTGGAAATGACTAAGAGAATGATTAGACTGGCCGAACGAGTGGCCTCTGAGCATGCTCCGTTCACTGATGACTGCGCTGTGATGAAACTAAGCACAACTTCACTGAGAAGAGCACACAACTATTGACTTTTTGTGTTGTTTTTTGTATAAACGTCACCTAAAATGAAAAAAAAAAGTGTTTGTTGCAGTAATACTACAAGTGATTGCATGAAAAACTTTAATTTCATCATTATCATTACTATAATAAATGTTGTATTGGCCTCATTATATTAAGTGTTTATATTAACCTCCTTAGACCCAGCAAAGCATTTTTGTCCTCTGTAGGGGACAAAAGTTTGACAGTTTTGCTTAAAAATGCTGTCCACTGCAAAGGACATTGCATTAATGAATAAATAAATAAATAAATAAATAAACATGTACAAATAATTTTTAAAATATTTTTGAAAAAACTGTTTTATGCACTATGCAGTGTCCAATCAAGACAATTGTTTAATATAAAAAAGCTAAAACTTACACTTTCCTCGATCTCAGGAGGTTAAACGCTACATTTTTTACCTAAAATTTATGAAAAAGATGTGTTTGTTGCAGTAATACTACAAGTACTGATTGACTGCATGAAAAACTTCAGTTTCATCATTATCATTACTATAATAAATGTTCTATTAGCCTGATCTATATTAAGGATGCATTAGCCAAAATAAAAATTTGTACCAGAACCAGACAAACTGTATCAATTGAATTAAAGCTACAGTCTAATTGAAAATTTACAAAAAAAAAAAAAAAGCATAGAAGTAACAGGATAGATCTTGTTCAAGTTGACAACTAAACAACTAAAATAAATTAATTCTGTTTTCTATTTAGTCCTCTTTTGTTTAGTCCAACATCATGTTTGCTGACCCAGCCTTCTTCAGGAAATTTAACCTTCACATTAAATTAATCATAAACAATGACCTCAAACAGGCTAAAAGACAAAGCCTGCAATTTCAGCAATGCCCCTCAGCTTCAGTGTCACTGTCACAGACACTGATTTAGAACTGCAACTAATGATTATTGTCAGTGTTTTTTTTTTGGTTTTTTTTATTGCTGTATTTTTCATTATTGTAGTGTTCGTTTGGTCCATAAAATTTCTGAAAATAGCAAAAACTAAAAGGGTTTGGAATACATTTGGACCTCTTTTCCTAAATAATTACTCAAACTAATTACTGATCATCAATATTGTAATAATTACTAAAAAAAATCAACAGTTAATCAGTGTATTATTGCAGCTCTAAACTAGTATTATTCATTAAATGTTTTCAATAAGAATGGCCTAACTTGATGATATGTGGTAAAGCTGTTGTTGCTGCTGCAATTTTTATAACATTTTATCATTTATCTTAATCTATTAATTACTAATTGAAGTCTGAAGAACAGCGATGGTGCTCGAAATGTCAAGTGAAATAAATCTTAATATGAGCGTTGTACTGGTGTGCAGGTTTTTTTTATTTTTTATATTGATTATTGGGCTCCCAGCAAGATTATTTATTCTGGGGATGTGCATGTCATAGTGCTCTGTTGCCTATTCCTGAAAAAAAAAAAAAAAAAAATCCTATTATCAAGAAAGGCTAGATGGGTTGAAACAATGAATTGATTATTGAAAGAGTTGCTGATTGGTTCTCTTGTGGTCGATTGATTGATTAATAAACTACTGTTTCATCTTTAGTAATGTTAATGCTGCTTCGTGTCCTTATGTCAAGTTGTTTGAATCATTAATATTTATCTGCATGAGTGGACTTTCACTGGCTCAAATTATTTTCCAATCTCAAGTGGCTGATTAAATTACCTTGGCCTGGGAGTTAAAATACAGCACAAGTACATCCGAATGAGACTTTCTCCCCCACAGAGCTATAAATCACCGCCTGTGAGCCCCCCCAGACTGGCACACCATACTCAAATCAGCTTTTCCTCATAGGCTTTGAAAAAGCCCCCCCCCCCCCTTTTCCTCTTTAATTTGTCTTGTCAGCAACTGTTACTTGGGAAATGAGGCCTGAGCTTTCCTGGTTTAGCTGTTAGCTGATATAATTGCGTAATGGAGCCTCTTCACTGCACACAGGATTGTGAGAGGGTGAAAGCATTGGCGATGCCTGCCCAGCCACCTCTAAACTGATAAGACAGTGGTGTTAAAACACATGGTGAAGCCCGACTGCACCGGTGTGGTTAGAAATTTGGACAGTATTATCAACAAGGGAAGGCAGAAAAATGGCATGGTTGTCTGGAATAGAGATGTCAAAGCTTAACTACACTTAAAATGCACTAAAAGATTTAATTCAGCCTGTCTCTAACTTTATAAAGCGTGTTTCAGAGATATTTCTGTAAACCTGTAATAACAGCGTGGGCTTATTATCATCTAAGTAAAGTGTTAAGAGCATCCAGACTGTGGCAACAATACTAATTATTTAGGGTTTAACATGACCCTGTTAGTGCTTTGTTTTGATTTCACAAAATGAAAAGAAAATTAGTAAATCATTAGTAGTTCACAAATGACAATAAACTGTGGCTGCAAGAGCTTAGGGGGGTTAAGTCAGGTGGGTTCATTACATAATCTCATGGTTCCCTTCTTTGGGTCTATTTTGGTTAGTGGTGAGGTTTGTCAAAATTAGATGTATGTTATATAAAATGCAGTGTCCCAGATGAGAATAGACACATGGTAGCTATTTGGCTTTTACACCCACACATATACATAATCATGTACATAAAAACTGTGTAATGGAATGTGTTTCCGTTGGAATAGGGATGTGGTGGGTGAGTGGATGTGATGCAGGAGACGAGGGTGGGATTCCTCTGTGAGATTTTTAAGGCTTTTTTTGTTTCACAATACACTTTAGAAAGTCCGTCCGCCCATCCATCCATAGCATCTGCTTAAAAAAACCTGGAATATAAAACTATGTCTTTGCTGTATGCTCAAAACCGCTTGGCTATTTAGCAGGCCACACCCCTCCGACCTCTGTGACCCACACTGTCAATCAGTTTTGTCAGGTTAACAAGCTTTACATGACCAGCCCATTCATTTCTTGCACCATCACTATTTTATGTCCAGTGTAGTTTCATGTCCTAGCATTTGATCCTGTTTACTGTGTGCTTTCCATGCATGGAAGCAAAAACACAGGCAATGTGTATTTATTTATCGTACATCCACATAAATTCAACTAAAAGGGGTGTTATTCTTCTGAAACAAAGATAAATACAAAAGGAAGAGAAAAACTGTAATCAATGTCAGTTATTGGCAGTAAAGATGTAGAATGAATTGCTTTATTCTTTGGTTGTGTGTGGGTGCTTCAGATGAGAACAGAACCAAACATCTTTGCACATGAATGAACGAGTTTTTGTTAAGATGTAAAAAAAAAAAAAGTAAAGACTTTTTATGATGTAACACAGTGAACAGATTTCCTAATTAGCATTCCTTCCATGTGGATGCACTCAAAACAGCAAGGTTTTTTCTACCACTGTGCCCATTTTTCTTAAAAACACAAGTACACAAAGACAGACACATAGTCACACACAGCAAGTCTAAATATAGACCAGCTGCTTCAACTCCTCCAGGTCCCATCCAGCTTTGATCACGCCTGGCCCGCCTTGTCTTTGTTTCCACAAGAAATGGGTGTGCGCTTTGCCTCTAATGTCCCGGAATCCACCAGGGAATCTGTCATCAGCTGTGCTGTTAACTACCAGCATGCTTCTGCTTTGTCACCTTTAACCTGCTGTCAGCTTGGCTCCCAGTGAGCCAGTGTCACCTTTATTTAGCTGCAGTGCTGCTGTCTGCTTCAGTTAGAGTGAAACTTATCTTTTAGCCAATCTCATTTTATATCAGATTGCCTGTCCTCCTGTTTGTGCTCGTGCACCATGGACAACAATGACCTTTTACTAGTTGTAGGCTTTATAAGGTTGGAGTGCTGTGAGACTCAGTAGGCGGTGTCTATTAATTCACACAGTCACTGACCTCCAGCTCTACCGCCTCCTACACCAAGGAAGGTCTTTTCTTTACTGTCAGGGGAGAAATGGGAGTAATAGAAGAAGCTGCCCCATCCCCCTTCACATTACATGCTCTAAGTCACCAAGTCAGTCGTTTCATGTTAGCCATTTTGCAGACAAGCTGCAATCTGCAAATAGTCACAGTAACCATAATAATCTGCTGCAGTTTTCACTTTCACTTTTCTGTATTACTAAGAATTTTGCAGTCATGAGAATTTTTCCTGTGCATATGCATCTAGGATGGGAAAGGCACACATATGAGACAGTAAAAATGCAGTGTAAGGCACCAACGGGCCAGGCGAGGCACTGACATTTCTTTTGGGATTGTACGAGTTAGATGTCGCTGGCACCACAGTCCAATAATGCCTACAGTTCTGAGTGTTTTGACAGGCAGCTCAGGATTGCCAGTAGCAGGGGGAAAAGGTCAATTCACGCACAGCTCAGGCAAGAATGTAATCAGGAGAAGTCACAGTTATGGTCTTGGATGAATCTGATTTTTTGTGGTTGTATGAGACAATGAAAAAATCTGCTTGTGCAACTTTCTGTAACAGCACCGTTCTAGTGGCATTGTGTGTCAGAATAGTACTGAATACCACTGTGCTGCAAGAGCAGATATTCTGCTGCAGCTGGTGGCAAAGTCTGATTATGTGCTCTACTAAACAGGAACTCTGGGTTATGTAGCAGGGTGGCTGTTCAGTGGACAGCACTGGTAACACACCAGACTTGACGGTTCACACTAACTGTCCTCTGTTTAAAATGCCATCTGGCCTGAATCATTCTATAACTCACAATGGTGAGCTGAATCGATCACAGAAATTGATAATACAAAAAAAAGAAAGATTTATTTAAGAAACCACAGATTACAAACATGGTATTTACTTTTTTGATGACCAAAATACAGAAAAAAAGATGTTTTCTTCCATTTCTTGTTCATTTTAATGCCTGGTACATCTAAAGGCACATTTGTTTGGATGAATATAATGACAACAACAAAAGTAGCTCATAAAAGTTTAATGTAAGAGCTGATATCTATTCCTTTTCCATAGTTTTCTTTATAATAACCAAAATCACACAAGTTCTTAAATCAATATCTATGGCATTGTACTGACAAAAACAGTGCTTTTAGATCCCATGTTTTCTTTTCTGTCTGTTTTAGTCACGTAATACACACAGGAGTTAGTACTTGATTACATAACCACTGTTTTTGAAGACTTTTGGTGGTCTAATATTTTTTTCCATGACTGTATAATTCTCAATTTTGCAATCAAGCTTTTCCTAAATCAATGCATGTCAAAGTAATTTGGACATGACTGAATCAACATAAGTAAAAGATCCTATAAGCAGCAGCAGATTTTTGTTCCATGCATGAAAAAAATTCATAAAAGTTTCAGACAGATTTCCTTGTGATCTCTCTGTAATTCTCTGTGCAGCTGTCACTCTTTTCCTCATCCTTGTCCCATCTTGTGGTTTTCTTGATCTGTGTCTCAGCTGCACAACCACCTTTTCACTGTGCCCCCTCCCCTCCCGTTAACAGCTGCACTGTGACTTTGGCTCCTTCTCTTTTAAAAAGGATTGCTGGAAGGAGCAGAGAATCAATATGGTAAAGTCTGAAAGACAGTGCCTGTTAATGTAATAGGAGTGGGTGAAATACCATAAGGCACAGAGAGGTCAGCCCTGGCACTCGTCCCAGCAGCAGAGAGCAACAGAGGAGTTTAGGACTGTATCACAAATAGAATCAGGTGCTCTGTTGCAGAGGCCCTGCAGCTGTGGAGAAATGTGTTTTTTTGTTAGTGATAAAATCTTAACAGAACAAACTCATGAATTATAAAAGGAAGCTGGCTCTCAAAAACAAAGTTTCCAAATGAAAAGTGTTTTCTTACACTTCTTCTTGCTAATACAAACTCAGTTTTTTTATTCAAACACCCGACAGTGACAATCCCGTGCATTTTTATTCCACAGAAGAACCTCGTCAGGTTCCCACTATAAACATGACTCTAAAATATGTGAAAACCATAGCTTCACTTCCATCTTAGTTTCAAATTGTAGTATTTAGGACTGAACCTCAAGGATTTTGTGGAACAACAACACAACAGCGAGGCAAGGTTGATTTTCTTTCTCTCATACAACACAGCGGTGTGGAAAGGTTTGTGACTCCCCAGGTACATCTGTGCTCCAGATACTATGTCTCAATTAGGCCACTGTTCTCATAGAGGAAATGGTGTTGACTGGTGACTCACTGCATCACATTTGACAAGAATGAGTTGTTTTGGCTGAGAGAATAACTGAAGGAGTGAAAGATACAGAAGCAGAGAGAGCAAGAAAGAGACATCACCCCTCTCGTCTGTTTCCTTGTGTCAGCTAATATAAAACTCTCATTCATTATTGATGTGAAGGAGCCATGAATTTCTATGTTTTTCAATACTCCAGGGCAAAAACGAGGCTAACTAATGTCAGACATCTTCACAGAGACACGGATCTTCAAAACACTTTCCTTCATGTGATGGTGGAGGTGGAGAATGCTGTCTATCATGTTAGTCCAAAGATGTAGAGTTGGGTTGAGATCCAGCGAATGGCTGTTACATGTGGTTAACATCATTTTCATACCCGTCCACAGACAGGTATGATAGGTGGACACAAAAAACTATGGAGCCATTCTGGGGCCAAATGTTTTGTACATGAAAAAATACATTTTGATGAAAATGCAATAAGGTTTTATTTTTTCAGTTGCATGTTTTATCTTTTCAGATCCAGATCTTATTTTTTACAGTTTCAAATCTTATTTTTTCACTTTCAAATCTTTTTTTTAAGTTTCAGATCTTTTTTTTTCAAGTATAAAACTTTTGCCACTTAGAATTTTAGGACTTTTACAAACTTACAGTTTTTTCCGTGCGAGTTACATGAATGTGGTGTAAATAAAGTGGCGAGTCTGAATTATTTTACTTCCTACATTTCATGAGGACAACATAAGTGTGGAAGGTCCCCAGCCTTTTTGTTACGCTGTCGCTCATGATTTCACACCCTCTCAGTTGAGGACACACCCCCACACCACATCAGGCCCCAAAGTTTTGTACTTGAAAAAAAAAAAGATCTGAAACTGAAAAAAGATTTGAAACTGAATAATAGATTTGCAAATAGATTTACAGTGGAAACTCATTTCCTGTAAAGCACAAATAAATATCTATCTATCTAAAATGCAACAAAGTTAAATTTTTCTTTTTATCTTTTCACATTCAGATCTTACTTTTTACAGTTTGTGATCTTATGTTTTCACTTTCAGATCTTTTTTTTTTTTATTTCAAATAGTGTGGCCTCAACTGAGAAGAGTGTGGAATCATGAGCCTTCCACACTCATGTTGTCTTCGTGGAACATTTGTAGGAAGTAAAACAATTCAGAGCCACTAATTTATTATATACACCATATTCATGTAAATGGCAGTGAAAAAAATGTAAGTTTGCAAAAGTTCTAAAATAGTAAGTGCCAAAATGTTTTTTACTTGGGGGAAAAAAAACTATCTGAAACTCCAAACAAAAAAAAAAAGATTTGAAGGAAAAAATAAGATCTGAATCTGAAAAGAGGAAACATGGAACTGAAAAAAATAAAACCTTGTTACGTTTTTCAACATTCAAGATCAAAACTTATTTTTTCATGTACAAAACATTTGGCCCCAGAATGGCTCCATAGAAACACATCACTCATTATTTAGAACATGTGCATTTGTCGTCCATATGAAATCACATAGGAAGCAGAGGACTTTTACTTCGGTAGCATTGTTTTAAGTTCTAATATATAAATCATGAAGTCATACAAGCACTGAATCTTCTGCAGTAAATGCAATTGTCCCCATCACACAGTCCGTAATATGGTCTGATTCTCTACTAGATTTGATAAATGTTTTAACCGGTTATGGGGTGTGTTTCAGTCAACTTCAGTGTCCCTAAAATTGTCCAAAACATGTTTGGAGTATGCAGAAAGTTTGGGAACATGAACAGTAGAACGGCACAGGATATTGTTTGAGCATTGTCATCGTGATGTACATGTGTGCAATAGTCACATCGCAGGTCCTGCAGTGTGGGAGGAAAATGAACTCAACATTTTCTCATCTAATTTCAAGGGTACATGACACACACTATGCGCAGCAATCCACCAATCACAATCGTTCTTAATCAGTAAGCAGACCACACCCCTGCACATGGAGTAAGTTGCTGGTAACAACTTTGAAAAATGAGCAACGAACAAGAGTAAATCACAGAAAACAAAGACTTGGTGCCAAAAAGAAAAGTATTTTTTTATTTTAATATATATATATATATGTACATATATAAATTTCAGTTTTTTCCAGTATCATGCATCCTTAATGAGAAGAATTCTTGCTGAACACATGAACACATATAAACTATTGAAATTAATTAATTATTGACATGACATGTTTTTGTAAAGGTGTTACTTTTCCAAACTAAAGAGACAAAAGAGGACTGAATCATGTTTATATGTAAGTTGAGAACAGGGTTAGTATTAAATTTAAAAAAAAAAAAGTTGATCTACAGGAGACAAAAAGACATGTGACAGCAAAACAGAATGCTGAAAACTTTCCACCAGCGGCTTGAATTTGGTATGCTTTTTTACAGAAATAAAGAAATCTTCACCATAAACACACACAGAAAAAGGCTCACATCCATGCATAAATAATCACCAGGAGATACAATGTTTGATGCTCCAGTTTTCTGGTGTGAGGATGCAGCTTAATGTGCCCCCCTCAAGTGTTCAATCAAAACATACATCAATCAACCCCATCACTGGGCCTTTGTGGTGCTTATCGGAGGGGCATTGTAATCCTGAAAGAAAGCACTCCCATCAACTTTCTGCTTGAATTTGCCACCCATTAAGCTTTCTTTTTTTTTTACTCCTGTAAATGTCATCATTTTCAATCTATTTTTTATTTTATTGCCCACCTGTCAGCTTGACTGCTTCAGAGAGCAGGCTGCTGATTAGAATAAACCAGAAAAAGGAAACACTCAAAATCTCAACACTCCCAAAAAGACCGCTGACCACACACTGGTCCTCTCATGGTCTCCATGTTGATGGAAGCATGGCTCCTATGAGCCATTGATGAATTTTCTTTTCATTCTGCCCTATTCACGTTGACTGCTATGCCATACTGCTGTGATTACAGCCTTTTAGAACAAACACATCCATAATCTGGCTGAATAATCAGAAAGTGCATCCAGTGTTAATCTCAACAAAGTACATCAGAAATGTATTTAAGTAACATTTAATTTGATGAGATAAATGAACCCGGGAAACGGCGGTGACCTTTGACACAGACATTTAGCTTTGATAAAGCACTGCTGTGCTCTTTTGCAGCCCCTCATTGACCTGCTCCTCTGCTTTTTATCAATAGTTGGACAACCTGGATGAGCAGGCTGCACAGATCAGAAGAGAGCTGGATGGTCGTCTTCAGATGGCGGACCAGATTGCCAGGGTGAGTCAGACACTGCAGGGGACTCAGACTGTTTTTAATCAGCTTTGTTATATAGTTAATATGTCACTAATATGGTTTAACTTGGTGTAAAATGGCATAGTGTGAGCTGCCACCCACAAAAGAAATGGCAGTAGTGTTCAAAAAAACATATTTGTAGATTTGCATGTTTCTTTTCTGCTCTGCTTTACGCTGATGTTGCTGTTATGCTTTTAGTGAAATATTTAAGACTATTATTTTTTGCTATTTTTTTCCCACTTCTATCCACAGGGTGGTAAGTTCCCCAAATTTGTGTCTAAAGAAATGGAAGCCATGTACATTGAGGAGCTCAAGTCATCCGTGAATCAGTTGATGGCCAATTTGGAGAGCATGCCCGTGTCCAAGGGTGGGGAGTTCAAACTCCAGAAACTGAAACGGGGACACAATACTTCCATCATCGACATGGGCCAGGAGGACGAGAACACGCTGTCCAAGTCTGATGTGGTTCTGTCCTTTACTTTGGAGGTAGAGTACATTCAGATGAGGCCTGTTATAAATGTTTAAAGCTACAGTGAGCAGAAATCATGAAAAAACTCTCTGTGCTGAGTGTGGACTGAATATAAAAAAGACTGAACAAAGCAATAGGGATGGATGATAAAATCCTACTGAACATGATCCTGATATAACTTTCCAGTGTTATCAATAGCAGAAATAGGCTGGAACATTTTGTAGTCATGGCTGACCATTTATTCTATGTCAAAATGTGTCAAATGTTTCACTGTTAGACATTTTCTGACACTTAAGAACCAGAGCTAACCATTGCTTCCACTCAAGACTACAAATCAGCCCTTATTCTTCAAGTGTCAATATCAACAGATTTTTTTAACTGTCCTTTTTGTTTTATATTTTACCCATGCCTACAGCCTACAGTGCTGTTTAACCTATAAAGACCCAGTGTTACTGAGTGCTAATTTTTCCCTCTCTATTTAATGTTTCCTAAGTGATTTATACCCATTTGTTGTAGAATTATCTTCTTTATTTTTCATTCTTTAAGTAAAAATTCTGTATTATCCTATATTTAATATATTGACCATGTAGATATTCATTAATGCTCAGAGTAAAATTGAGGATTATTTATCAGAAACAAAAAACTGAAGAAAAAGTGACTTTTTCAGCCAAGATATTAATAACTGAACATAAAAATAAATGTCTCCATCCACTGTCATTGATCCAACTCCATGGGTTTTACTGTTGAATCAATGTTGTAGAAGATGACAGTTTTCCACATTCACTACAGAGCCTCTGAACATCCAAAGGGGTCATATTGATGACCATGAAAAGATGAGTAACTGTATTTTACACCTATTATTTACACATACTGGTAGGATTAGTGGATCAAACAGTTATCAAACATTTTAAATCAGCAGATAATTTTAGTCAAATGTGCATGTTTGGGTCTTTATGGGTTAAGGCCAACGCTGAAACGTGAAGCTCAGGTATCAGGAGAGCTCTCAGAGATGTGTCTGATAAAGTCTTTAGAGCAACTGGTCATTATAGTTGTCAATCGCTTGTTTTGGTATCTCCTTCCTCTTAGAAAACACCCGAATTGGCCAAAATTTTGCTGAAAAAAACCCCTGAAATCAGAGCTAAGAGAAGCTGTATCGATCTTACTTCCTCTTAGACATAATAAATTATAATATGTGTTGTTATTCTGTTTAGGATTTTTGGCCAGTGATGCTAAAAATAGTGATTATTGCATCTTTAATCACCTCTTTATGCTAAAAACTTTGCAGTAGAAGTAACTATATCAACATTCAAGATGACTTTATTGTTATTGCACATATTTCAGAGCAAAAAAATTTCATTCTAGTTACAACCGTCCAAGAAAACATAAAGACAGTGCATTACAGCGGAGTACAGGAATCCGATAAACTGCCAAATTGCCACCATAAGGCGGTGCTCTGGATTTAGAAATTGATCATGTGGCTATTTTTAGTCTTGCAATAGCCAGATGATCGATTATCCTAACTCGGAGAATAAAAGTACCTCTGTCTACATCAAAAAACTTAAATTAAGGCTGATGTGGGCTACTTCTCTGTTCCAGACTAAGTATAGAAACAGACAGCAGACCTGTTCGGGGGGTTGAACAGACGCCATGTGAATAACAGACTGACATGCATACACCTGCTCCTTAACAGGGAATGTGAGTCATCTTATTATCAGCTTGTCTGAGATGAGCTATCACCACAGAACTGGGAGCAATCGCACCTCGTTCCTTATGATGCAGTGCTATTTCAGAATCACAACGTACGTACTGTAATGTGTGACAATGTTTTAGTGCTGCTTTACACAAGAGTGAGGACGCTATTATGGGGTTTGAAAGCTGATATTATTTGCACAATCGCAGCGGAAAGCTATGTTTGCACGTCCATGGTGTTTAGGGGAGCCTGGTGTTTCAGATCAGTTTGCTTTTCAAGTGGTCAGACTGCAGCTCTTTGCAATTTATCCATCATAAACTTTTAGCTGTTGTGCAGTGGGTAGCAATATTGAATCTGTCCTGAGTGATTTTATTGTCTTTTAAATAATTTCAATATATCTTGTACAGTAATAGTGATGTATTAGGTGTCTACTGCCAAATGTCTAATCTGGGATTCATCAAAAGACTCTCCTCTACATCAATAAACAACCGCACAAACAATAATTTACTGTAAAACTAAAATATGACATTTTAACGACTGGGGTCAAACTTTGTATCCTCTATTAAATGGCAAAATATCCAAGGGAATTAATATTTTGATCTCAAAAAGAAGCATAATATTGACAGTTCACTTTATGTAACAGCTGCAGATGATTATGTATTATATTTATTAATGTATTCAACACTAGGTATTAGATTTAATGTGGTAGATTATGTCTACTCTACAATTATTGAATGATTATTGGCAGAAATTCAGACTTTATAAGGATGGTTGTAGTGTTCAATGTAACACCACTCTCTCAGGTGTAAATCGTGATCTTGGCTCAGAGAATATTTCTACAATTTCTGTTAAGCTGGAAGGTTTCAACACAACCACATCTGTTGTCGACTCTTTACTTCCAAGAGGTGAATCATTCTCGTCCACAGTTTTCACTCAAGTGTCTTGTGCTTCTAGGTGGTGATCATGGAAGTACAGGGGCTGAAGTCTTTGGCACCTAACAGGATTGTCTACTGCACCATGGAGGTAGAGGGAGGTGAGAAACTCCAGACTGACCAAGCCGAAGCATCCAAGCCAACGTAAGCAATTCACCATTCTAGCCATATGCACGTTCTTCATGTACAGTTCTGGATGTAAATTCTATATGTAGAATCTTCATATATGGTTCTTGTTGTGCATACTTTGTGCATATGGCATTCGTATCTTTTTTCTTTTTTTTTGTCGTGCCAATCCTTCCATGTATGTCTGTGTACACAGGTATGAAATGTGTATGAACAATGGTGAACATTTTACATGTATATGTAATTGCATGTACATGGAGTGCATAAGCTCAACATAAACTAAACTAAACCAAACTAAACCAAACTAAACCAAATATACATACATACATACATTCATGCATAAATTCCTAATTGACTATTTTCCATGCCACAATATTCCAGCTTAACCCAATTTTCAGCATTTAATGGTTAAAGTAATTTGTCGTGAATAATCCAAAAATGACAGTTAGCAATTCAAGGAGTCTAATTAAAAATGATCATTGTTACTGTGATTGCTGATTCCTGTTTGTGGAAACATAAGGTGATCAATAGTCAAAACCATGTTCCATCAATAGTTTGGAATCTTCATAGTAAAACATAGTGTCATTGATCATAATAATGTTAAAGTTTGGGCATCCATGTTGTTGATCTCAACTTTTTAAACACCATCAGTTCCTCGACAGACTCCAGTTTCAGTAAAAAAAAATGACAGTATTATCTGAATATTTGCCAAGTACTTCAATGTTCTATTTTAATATATCTTTTAACTGTTTCCAATTCCTCTAAACACAGTGAGTTATGGACACTAGATAGTGGCTCTGAGACTTTCTCATCTTTGATTTTTTCCAAAGGAAAAATGTCATTTTGTGATTTAATTACCTCTCCAATAATTTAACTGTGCTCATTTTAGGCGTGTGCTGCTCACATTCTGTCTCCTTCTTTTATTGATCTTTGGTGCCTCCTGTGGGTTGATTCATAACCTCTGGATAAAATCCACTAGAATGAAAATCCACTTGAAATAAAGAGAGAGCTCCTGCTTTTTAGTGGCATCTTAGTTACAGGAACACATGTATTTATTTATTTTTTTTTATCTGTAATTGTTTTTTGGTCTGGGTGACATTGTCTAAGAAATGGGACTGTTTGCCTTTGAGCAAAACATCAAAGTAAATCTTCTTTTCTTTCAATTATTTGGTCAAAATATCATTGTGGGAGAGCAAACCTTTATTGTACAACAATTTTGCTGAAACCTTTGTGACTGGACGGTTTCAGCCTCAGTAAGATAAGAACCGGTACATTCTTGATTTGCAAATCCATTTAACCTTAAATGCTTATGACCTCTCACATTTTACTTTCCAATTTCATTGTCAAAGCTCCGGCTGACTAATTACATCTTCATACATTTTGTTACATATAATTAAGCAGCATTGCACAAGATCGACGGTAAAATGTCCATGAAACATTCATGCAAATACGAGTTATTTTAAGACCCAAATGTCTTCCTCTGATCTCTCTAATTCAAGAGCCATTTCATGAAGAGAGTATAAGAGAGATGGAGGGACATGAATGAGAGAAAGGATTAGATGAGAACAAGGCAAGGCTAATGTGTGTGTATCTGGGTGTGGGTGGGTATTTAGACACAGAAAACACATATGAGATAAATATGCTGTATTTGTGTACAGAGGAACTTATTTGCATACGGTAATTGCTTGTGTTCACATGTATTACAAAGATTCACACTTAACTTACCATAGTTATTTTACATTTATTTACATGATTTTACTTTGTTTACATGTCTGTGGTTGATATATAGTGCATCAAATGATATAAATTTTTGCTGTTTTATTTTACAGGAACACATGAATTTTATTTGTGGTAAAACATGTATCTTTGATCATATGATTGCTACAGTCAAGCTGTTCTGTTTTCATACTTTCATTCCATTTCAGCATTCACAGGGCTTTATATTGTTTAGAGAAAGAGCTGTAGGAGCACAGCACTGTCAAACCCATTAACAGACCTTAGATTGAGCCACAAGGTCACCTTCATACCATCACAATGGGTTCATCTGAAATGAGCTCGGTTCTCCATGGCTCCTCAATGTCATTCAGCAGCCTCTCTGTTCGGTGCATGTCACGGCTGTGGTGTGTACATGAAGTTGAAATTAATCATGAATGTTTGAAATGGTTATAAGAAAAGCAGCTTTCCAAGGCTGGAGATCGACGCTGTATTCTCCATACTACACCACAGAGAATATCACGGATTTGTGTTCCATGTATCATGTTAGGCTGCACATGAAAGCAGCACAACTCATTGGCAGCCTCAGATAGCAGTGGGAGGTAACAAAAGCCCATATGTGCTGTGTAACCTGATTACAGTCAAGTGGATCATTGCCTTGTTTCTTGTTTGTTTTATCGTGTTTTCTCTATATTTGTGGAATTTCCTTTGTGTTCAAGCAGACCAGTGGACAGAGATACAGCATCATGTATACAATGTGCTTTGTGTATTATCCCTCTAACGGTGTTCTGTTTTCCAGTATATCTTATTTGTAAATACCCTTTAGTGCAAAAAATGGCCTTGCTTTCGAGATGCATTTGTCTTACAGGTTGAATAAATACAATATAGTTGACAGTAAGTTAATTTTAGTAAGTCTGTGTTGGTCCCTGCTCCTCCCTGTTGCAGATGCACAAAATAACTTTTGCTGATAAGACAAATGTTTTGTTATATGAAAGTCTTGCATAACGCAGTTTTTGAAAGGTCTGTTACACAAATAGCCAGAATACATTTAAAACAAGTGATAGTGAGGAAGGAAGAGGTGTGTTTTTGTTATTTCTCTTTGTCTTTTTGTAGATCTGTTTGAGTCTGCTGCAGTGTGGTTTTGCATGCATGAACTACATAAATGTATTACCTTCCCTCTAATGTGAACTGCAATCCCTTAGGCCTGAAAACTGTCGGGTGTTATTTAGAGCATGTGTTGACGTCAAAGTGTTAGTTGGGAAATGCTAAGGAGAAGGTGAAATATCTCCATTAAGACTTCAGATTTTATTTATAAGTAAGTAGTGCAGTGATCACCGTGGATGAAGACAGTGTGTGACAGCATCGCCTTATCGTGCTGTCATGGAAGCTAACCTCTAGAGGGTATTTCGTTATGTCTTTCAGCTGGGGGACCCAAGGGGACTTCACCACCACACATCCTTTGCCTGCTGTCAAGGTGAAACTGTTTACAGAGAGCACAGGGGTACTGGCATTGGAGGACAAAGAACTCGGCAGGGTAACACTTCTTTTTGTTCTGTTCAGCCCTTGCACCGAAACAGACCCAACATGTTCTGGAAATATTGTGATTATACACAGAACTAAACAAAAACACATGCTCTCTCACACATTGTTTTGGCTGTATGTGACTAAAGACTGTGTTCTGTTTAAGCTGCCTGTACCTGTGTCACATCCTGGAGTCGATCGGTTCGGCTTAGTCTCCAGTGCACCTTCAACTGAATGTGATACAGAAATAACCCAATTTTTCTAACTCAACTTGAGGCAGAAACTTTCAGGCTATATATTTTCCAAATACAAAAAAACTCAGCTCCAGATATCCTGATTTCTTTCATTTCTTTCAGCATTTTTCTTAGAAGAGACAACAGTGTTCTGTGTGCTTCAGCTCCAGACTCCTCCAGTCTTCTCATTTTTCATTTTCCATGCAATATTTATGTTTTATCATCACCCAAATGACTAGTTCAGATAAGGAGGCCATCAAATAAAAAACATTTCTAACAACAGACAGCAGATGCTTGATCATCATGTAGATGTTCATCATGTTTTACCTGTGGTTTAAAGTAATGCTGTTGCGGTCTGTGTGCGTCAGACGTCCCTGTAGTGGCAGTGACCTTGGTGGTGACAAGACTCTTTGATCTCCCACTGCAGCAGCACTGGCAGGAAGGCAGGCTTCCTCAAAGCTCTTTAACTCAGCAAAGAGAGATTAGGCCTCCTCTTCAGGGAGGCAGAGCAAAGCACTGCGCTGTTCCTCTACCCTAACTCACTTTATTCTTTCACTTTCTATAAAAGTGAAGCACTCACACAAACACTTTTAATTGCCAGGTCTTGCAAACACATTGATTGGTGTTGCTGAATGTTGCACATGATGAGATCAAAGGTTCACCTCCATGTAACTATCAAGTCTTACGTCTTTCTGTCTTTTTCATCTGAGTGCAGGTTGTTCTTCACCCAACTCCTAACAGCCCCAAGCAGTCAGAGCTCCATAAGATGACTGTGACCAAGGCTTGCCCCGACCAAGATCTGAAGATCAAATTGGCCATCCGCATGGACAAACCACAGAACATGAAGCACTGCGGGTAAGACATGTAAAGATTTCCTATGTAGCTTTCATTTTTCATGTTTTTCTTATTAAACTCCAGCTCTCTGAGCTCCTTGGCCTCATTTTCAGTCACGTACCATGGAAAAATACTGTGAAGTGCACTACTCCCCCTGGTGGTGGACAGTGTGTATCTTAGATATTTTTAATTAAGGGATGCCAAGAATATTGAAAAAAAAAAATGATGCTGATATTTTGATTTATACAAGAATTATGGAAATTACCTCAGAATTGAGGTCAGGTTTATGTATATTTGTTCAAATTACTTATTTCAAATATAGTGATTTGAGTTTTATCCTCTTGTTTGTGGACAGGTATCTGTGGGCGTTTGGGAAGAATGTTTGGAAGCGCTGGAAGAAGCGTTTCTTCGTCCTCGTGCAGGTGGGTTGTAGTGTTCATTCAAATGGAAACAGCAATGACCCTCTTAGTCAAGGTCATGGCTGTTGATGTTTTTAGTCCATTAGTCAACTTTTAAGAGCCCTTTTAACCTACTGAGGCACAATATTGAGTGCATCTTAAGGGTAAAAACAATAATTGTGCATACTGCATGAAGTGGTAGCATGGGGTCTCTTTATATGTCGGTATATAATATGTAAGATATGTCTGGAAATCTGTAGGAATTCCTTCTTTTTTATAGTTTAAGTATGTGAATGGACTATAACATAGCCCACAAAACATAACTGCTTTTTTGCATCAGTGGTAAAAGGGCTGTACACTGATTTCTATGAAGACGTAGGTTGGATTATCTGTAGAATCTAAAGGTTGTTTATTTTCTCCTACGTGTATTTCTTCTGCTCCTCTACAGTGGCAGCAGTGAGCAACAGTAGCTACTGGGAGTCCGTTATGCTCCCTGTAGAAAACAGAGTCCACAAATGTTGAAAATTTAACCTTTAACTGACTTCTACAAAACAAAATTTTGGTCAGAGGTGTAAAAATCTGGGAAAACTCCAAGGACCTCTCTCATGAATGTCTTTAATGTCATGGCACATTAAACCTAAACAAAAGTCTAAGTGTTGAGGTTGTTGGATTAATTTGAGCATACCAAGGCAGGTAGAAAGTTTATTAAACTTTCCTTTTTAAAAATATATTCTGTGTAATTTCTTAGTACAACACAGGTCTACACACACGTGCACGCTCTCACACACACACACACACACACACACACACACACACACACACACACTGCATTAATAATAGGATTGTATAATGAGAAAGGAAAATACCAAAATAATAAAACTAAAAATAATACAAAACCTTATACCAAAGAGGCATAGTCAGTATCATGTTGTGAGCAGGGTACAAAGAGGACAATCCAGAATTAGTCAAGGACAATGTTTTAAAGTCACTGTGGTGTCAGAAAAGTTGAGATGCACCGTCCATCTCTTCATGAACTGTCCTTTTGTTGAGTGAAGCAGACACGTCTGTATTCCAGAGGGAATCTCTCCATAATTATTTTATGTCAAGCTTAATCGGTGGGTGGTTATCCATGATTTGAAGGTGATCTTTGTTGTAGTGTATGCAAGGATATTGGACAGTGATTTGGATGTCCCAGGAGCAAAGATTAATATCTATCTATCTATCTATCTATCTATCTATCTATCTATCTATCTATCTATCTATCTATCTATCTATCT
>JAPTGZ010000022.1:18399688-18413521 GCA_029814645.1 Fowleria isostigma | reverse complement strand
GTTTTACACAAAGACAATCAAGTATAAATTATACGCCAGTAATTTTTTATAGAATCTTACACTATATTTTGCCAAGGGATATTAAAAGTGCCGCATGTTATGTTTCTAGGTGTTGTCAATACAAAGCTCCTACAATGTATACAGTACTTGATAAAGCAACACTCTCTTATTTGGCTCCTTTGACATAGAATAACCTTCAGAATATTCTTCAAGTAAACATTTTTGTCTCCTTAAAGCTCTGATAAGAAACTATGTACCTATAAAATTAATTGCTATTCCTGGCTGTATTTTGTCTCATTATATCTGAGTTTCTGTTTTGTTGTCCTTTCTTTTACCATTTTTTTTTAAAAATCTGTACTTTATTTCACATTTTTTTCTGTTAGGGTTGTGGATTTGCTATGCTTTCTTCAAAGAAACAATTTCCTGTTTAAATAAAAGTTACATGAATAAATATACATGACAAAGCAATAATAAGCATACATAGTTGTTTAGGTTATAGAGTGCTTTACATCCACTTTAAAACAGAGAAAATGGAACAAATCACAACCCCAGAGTGCCTTACATTAGTAGGATTTGGGCTTTTTATCAGTCATTATTATGCACATATTAATGGTTTATTTGTCATGATCATATTCTACAGCTGTCAGGCCATTAACATCTATGTTCCCTCAATCACATCCTCTTTCCTATGTACTGATAATAAATAAAGAAGTTGTTGTGCATTAACTACTAATGTGCTCTTATCCCTATGGGCTTTACAAAGTTTCATTCAAGTCAATCCACAATAGCTCCTCCCTCAGAGTCAATACATACCATTAACAGGTTAGTCAACCAGAACAGTTGGTCAGTGAACCAGTAGTTGTACAATTTGGTCATGCATTAACAAAGCTTTACAATGTCCAACAAAAAGCAAAAATTACATTAATATGTGGGATAATAAACCTTTTTAGTGTTAAATTTATAACTTAATGTAAAGTGTACAGATTTGTTTTATGTTGGCATTGTGATCAGTGCATTGACATGTTAAATTCTCTCCTGTTCTGCAGAAACAGTTCGCCTCCCAAATAGATGATCTGATCGAGGAAAGTGTGAGGGACATGATCCAGCTCCTGGTTGCAAAGGTATGACTGCAAATTAGAGACTAACTAAGTTTGTGTAATATAAAAAAAACCAAAAAACTTTTCAGTCATGATTATAAAGCTTTATTATTATTATTTTTTTTTTTTTCCAGTTTGTTGCAATTCTGGAAGGTGTTTTGGCAAAGATTTCCAGATATGATGAGGGCACTCTCTTCTCCTCATTCCTTTCATTCACGGTGAGATATGACTTATGGTTTTTACTTTGTGACATTTAGGGGTAAATATCTAAAAATTCTCAGAAAAATTCTAAAAAAAAAAATACATAATCTTCTCAATGTTAGCTAAGATGTGCTTTTACATGATATGTTCCTATCATGTTTTTACATATGTTTTTGTCATGGAATCAGTGTGGAGTATTTTCTATTCAAATCCATGTTGATAGAGCATTTCCATTTTTAACTTGTTGACATTCTCACTCTGATTTCAGGTGAAAGCTGCCTCAAAATATGTGGATGTACCTGTAAGTTACTCATCTGTGTGACCATGAGCCTGTCTGATTACCTGATACAACTTCATGTTGTTCATTTTTATTTGCTAGTGTTTTTCCTCTCCTGCCCTTTTTAATACAAGTTTTTGCTAACACAAACTATGATTCAGCCCGCTGTGTTTGTGTTTTACAGAAGCCAGGAATGGACGTGGCCGATGGCTATGTGACCTTTGTGCGCCACTCTCAGGATATGCTTCGTGATAAGGTCAATGAGGAGGTGTATATAGAAAGGTTATTTGATGTAAGTAAGATGCCGTCTCCTCCTCACAAGAAGGGAGGGGCCTTCCAAAATGTGGCAAAACAACAGGGCAGAGAGGGATAAGTCCAATTTTGAAAACCAGGAAGTGTGTGTCAGCCTGGCAGAAGAGGCTTTCGGATCCCCTACCCCTCTTCTCTTCTCTCTTTCTCTCTCTTTCTCTCTCTCTCTCTCTCTCTCTCTCTACTCTCTGAACTTCAGCTGCTGCCCTCTGCATTCTGTTGTGCATTGCCACAGTGCTTTTGGGCCTTTGTGTCTTAAAAAAAAGGAAACTTTTATTTACAAAGAGTCCATAAAAGCATCCTCAGAAAGGATTATCTAAAACAGTGCTCTCTGGAAAGAACAGAAAACTCTCCATAGTGATGCCATGATAGTGCACCAGCATACTGTACATGTCTGAGCTAACACCACTCTGTGCTTTCAGATACCTTCTACATAAAGCATGTCAGCCTCCAGGAGAAATAACACTCAGCGCTCTAGACCCAGTCCACAGTGGAGCACCCATGCTATTTCTCTGTGAACTGAAAATGCTGGGTGAGAGATGCACTGCTGGATGGTCGTGACATAATGATGTCAAACTCAGAGGCTGACATGTCGTATCCCCTTTGTCTGTTAGAGCAGTGGTTCTCAACCTGACGTAACAGGATTCACCAAGCGCTCACAAGAAAAACACTTGGAATGATACAAATCATGCCTATTTAATGACCTTTTTAGCAAATTTGTACTTTTTTCTCTGTTGCTTTTGTCTTTGCACCAGGTGGACTGCAATAGAGAACTGAGGTCCTTACCCTTCAGGACATAAAATATTAACTTTGTTCAGCAATGAGAGACGAATAATATTTTTTATTCTGTTTGAATTATGCTTCGATTTACACATATTATATTTGTCGATTTTAAGAGATAACTTTATAAGTCAAGAAGAACGCTACAGTAAATAAACATCTAGTTTTGTGTTCAATGGACTACAGCTTTTGTTGCACATAATACACATGACCAACTCTAAAATAACCACTGCTTTGGGACATTTTAGCTCAGTCTTCCAGTGGGAGGTGAAAAAAAAATGTTTAAAAGAGGCCAAAATCTCTACAGTCTGGTCATGGTAAAGCTGCAGAGATGTTTTGAAACACTCTGAACAGATCATGGAGAAAAGTTATGATGCTATGACCTCTTCGATATGGTTATGTAGTTATTCTACGTGTGATACTTAAACAGTTTTACCATAAAAGCTGACTCTCTTGACTTGTAAAATTACCTTTTAAATTGACAAACATATGTAGAAATGATGCATAATTCAGAAAGAATAAAAAAATACTTGTTTCTCGTCATTGCGTGCAATAAAAAAACATTTTGAAGTTAGGCTTTATGATTCACATCAGAAGGGGCAAGACCTTGACTCTCCTTTACAATATATAAAAATCAGGTTGTTATATTTTAATACTACGTCTTTTTATACTTAAGAGAAAATGTAACTTAAGTTTGGACTTGTGACATAAATCAGTTCTCAAAACACACCTGAAGAGCAGTAAATTTTGAAGGATAGTTTAACACCTACTGTGGCTGGTGCAGTAAAATACCATAAAAACTGATCTATGAGGGAAACATCACTTTCCCAGTTCATAGATATTTGCAGCAGATGAACAGTTGCTGGTGAAAAAGGTTGGGAACCAGTGTGTCAGAGGGTTTAGAGAGCACTGTCTTACCAAAACATAATCCTACCGGGATACATTGACAGCAATGTGTCCTCCATGTGTGATTTGAACGACACATAATGCTGTGATGTGTGTGCTTCATGTCATTCAGAAACTATTTGTACAGACCGGTGTCTCTGCAGGCGTGTGATGGCTTTGTGTGTTTGAGAGAGTCTCAGTCCTGTGAGGCGCTGATGTGAATACTTATGTCTGAAAGGTACCACAAAGTCTCCCCCCTTTTTGGTTTTGTATTTTTTTGTTTTTGGGCTGTAGAAGTGGGAGTCCTGTGCCAGATAAATCTGATTTTGTGTGCTGGAGTGAGGAGTGTTGTGAAGTGGGTCTGCTTCTGTCTTTGAGGTCTACACTGGCTCCCCTTTTGTCTCCTCCTGTGCCAAGTTTCCCTGTGTGCTCCGAAATCCTACTCAGCACTGTCATGTTAAACTCCTCTGATGATTTTCAAGCTCTGAATGTCTCAGTTTTTAGCAGCATTTTAGAATACACTTCAGTTCAAGGGTGTCAGTGTTTTTCACTTTCATTTGAATGCATTTCCATCCATCCATCCGCATGCATGTGAACTACTAGATGTTGCATAGGCTCTACTTTATCTCTCTTTCTTTCACTGGTTTATTTCAATCCTTTGGATCTCCTCTTGATTCTTTTCTGATTAACTCCATTCCTGCTGCCTCCTCTATTCAAAAAGTGGCACTTATCTCTAGTGTTGCGTTGCGTTGTTTTATCACATTATGTTGGTTGGCATGATTTTAGAGTCAAATAATCTTCCTGTGTACATCTTCTAGCATGACCCTCCTCCTCAGAGTTCTGCCTCATTTGCACATAGAGCAGTCTTCCTTAGCACGTACTCTGCCACCCACCCACCTGCGAGGTCTGCATGCACTGCACGCTCAACTCGACTGTGAAGTGGACAGGCATCTGCATATCCGGCCTCAAGTTCAAAGCTTACAACCATTCACCTAATCCTGATCTAAACCTCAACAAAATCTCAACAGACAAACAAATTTAAACCCTCACACTTGTAATTCGGGCCTAATAAGCCTTCCTTTGCATTCCTGCCTACTCACATGTTTAAAGTTGACTTCTTTTCTTCACGTCGGAGGTATGACAACTGTTTCTATTAGACGTTGGTGCTGTTCTCTTGTAACTTTAAATACACACAGTCTGGGAAAGTCGCCCAAAGCAAACTAGAGAAAGGGTACAAGAAAATAGCACCGCTGCTCCCTGCCTGCTAACCATTTACTCACTCCCATTCTATTTTTCTTTTGCTAATGAACTCTTGTCAAAACTATAATTTCAATCCCTCACAGTAGTTTTCTATCTTCAGCATAGGGGTTTTAAATGTAGCTCACATTTTTACCATAATAAATTATAAATAAAGGCTAAGTAATTGCCTTCAGTAACTGATGGGCCATGCAAGTTATAACAGCAGAGCTCTTGTAAAATATTGACTCAGAGACCATTTTCTTTTGTATTCTACGGGGTGATTACAAGTTCAGACAGACACCGTAAATCTGTCGATGCCTTATGTCTTTATTCCCTTTTATTTTCAGTATGCTAGTGTTACTAGTACAAGTAACACTAGTATGAGTACAATTTTTTCTAAAATGCCTCTTTGCAGCTTCTTCAGAGTGCTCTAAATGCACGTTGGGTGTGGATGTTAAACTCTTGGTGTGTATGTGTGTGTGTCTATGTGTTTAGAGACAAAAAAACAAAAAATCAGCAGATATGTCAAAATTTTGGAGATTTTTTTGACAGTGGGGGAGGAAGTACAAAGAAGCAATACTATAGAGCAGGGATTTCAAACTCATTTTAGTTCAGGAGCCACACAGCCTAGTAAGAGCTGAGGTGGGCCAGACCAGTAAAATAATATAAATAACAGGATAAGAACTTATAAATAATGTCAACTTCAAAGTTTTCTCTATGTTTTTGAGTGAAAAAAGTAAAATTCCATAATGAAAATATTTAAATATACAAAATGTACTTGAAAATAACATGAACAAATATGAAGAACCTTTTCTTTTTAAAAAAAACAAGGTAAATTTTAACAATATTACATCTTAGTTTATCATTTATACGTGTGCATCACAGTGCACAGTGGATCTACAAAATAAAAAAAAAAACATTTATCAACATTCAGAATATTATTGAAATTTCATATATTTATCTTATCTACCTATTAATCTTATCTTAATTTCAGGTTATTCACATTTGTTGTAATAGGCTAGTCTGTAAATGTAAACATTTTTGTGTAATTTAACTTTTTTTTTTTTTTTACACTAAAACAAAGAGAAATTTGATGATATTTTACTGGTCTTACCCATGTTAGATTGAATTGACCTAAAAGGATTTTAACATAATTTATTTGTTAATAACTTCAGTTTAATTTTTCCATTTCACAAATTCAACCCAGAGGCCAGATTGGACCCTTAGGCGGGCTGGTTTTGGCCCTGGGCTGCATGTTTGACACCTGAGCTATAGAGTAAAAAATACTCCTAGATGAATGTGCAAGTACCAATCTTACATTCATTAAAATACACTTAACATATCAAAAGTAAAACTGAAGAATGGCCCATTTCAGAGGAACATAGAGCTCTAGATTGTAATTATGTAGTAATATGTTCAACTTTGTTGATACTAGTGGGCTGAATTACCAACTGCATTTTCTGTTCAGTAACCGTACAGCGCATCTCGAAACAAAATGAAAGAAAAAACAAAACACAACTCTGTCTTTTCCTACATTTCAAGAAAACTGGAGAGAAAATAAAGCAACATGCATGATCAAGAAGGTCCACATTCCAGTTGTTTCTTGTAAAAAAAAAAAAAAAATATATATATAGGATTTTTCAGTCGATTCAGTTCTGAATGTGGCATTAAAATGTGAACCTCCTCCATTTTGTGTCTGTGCCGGTCTCATGAAACCCCAGTTACAATTTTCAGTCTCTGTTAAATGTGTTTTTGATTGCAGTATTTGTTATTTCCTGATATAGAGCAACAGGCAGACAAAAAAGACCATTCATCCAGAATGTTCCTATTTTACTGCAGCTCAAACCTGATTCAGTCCCACTTCAACCCAGATTTTTTGGTTGACCTGCCAAGCACATTTTGTTTGATTGGTCCTTTTCAAGCAACCTGTCGTATTCTCCAGAACTACTGCAGAACAATGTCTGTGAGAGCTGAACTCACAAAGGGATAATTCCAGGTCCAGTCGAAGGTGACGAAGGTGAAAAGGGTGGAATTATGGCTGAATGAGAATCTTTTGTTTGCCTGTTAAATACTATGTGTTGCTCTTCATCAGGGTATGGCCAACATTAAAATAAAAGTCAATATTTTAGTGAAACTGAAAATAGAAATTGGTGCAGCACAACTCATATGCAGTTGCAAAATGGAAGGGGGGGGTGTCATATTTTGGCCTCAATGTTTCTGTTAAAGTAACTTAAAGGTCTGAGGTTTTCTGTTTTAATCATTGTAAAATAACCATGAATTCCATGGTTTTTTGTAACATCTGTTTCTATGTCCTTCATACAGTCAAAGGAAAAAATTGTTAGACCATCAAAAGCGTCAAAAACTATGGTTATGCAATCAAGTACTAACTCCTGTGTGTATCATGTGACTAAAACAGACAGAAAAGAACACATGGAATGCCTTAAAGCACTGTTTTTGTCAGTACAATGCCACTAATATTAATTTTAGTCATTGTCAAGACCATGGAAAATGGATAGATATTAGCTCTTTAATTAAACTCTTATGAGCTATTTTTGTTATCATTATATTTGTCCAAACAAAAATAACCTTTAGTTGTACCAGGCATGAAAATGAACAAGAAATTGAAGAAAACATAGGGTGGTCTAATATTTTTTCTCTCCATGATTGTATATTCAATGTGATTTAATTGGGTTCATGTGGATACAGCACAGGTGAACACCCAAAGCACATATTACCCTATGTTGTGGGACAATAAAGTGACTCTGATGTGGATCTATAGGAGACACCTGTGATACACACCCTCTAAATCATGCATGAGATTTTCCTTCAGGTTTCTAGCAGTTTTCTTGATATTTGTTAAAAACAGAATGTGTTACTTTTTGAGATTTCTTGTAATGACTATAATTTATTTGTTGACTTTCAGTTTAAACTAATTGTATGCATCTGCACAGTAATTTAAGTAACGTGACAAACCTTGTGGAACAAAAAGTACAATATCTGTCTCCATGATGTTGTGGCATATCTTGTTGCATTTCATTACTGATTTCAGATCAGTATAATTAAGTATAAATTTAGCAAAGACAGAAGACTATGTAAAACAAAAATGACAGATTACAAAGACAGGTTGGGACTGTATCAGCCATCATATTTAATTCTTACATGTTCCAACAGGTAAAGCACAAGTATAGGGTCTTAAATTAAAAAAAAAAAAAAAAAAAATCCAATCAAAAGAAAAGTTAAAACAAATACATACTGCAGCATTTAATTTATTCCAGTGTTTTCTGAACACTGATGCATTACAACAACTTTGAATGAGTTGTTTTTGACACATTAAATGCAAGAGTGTCCAGGGAGAAAAAGCCAGAACATTAATGGTCCTTCACTGTGCGTTTACTGTACACATGGGTGAGATGAAATGCAGCCACATGAAGCCTCACGTGCATAAATAATCAGGGGTTTTATTGATGACAACCCTTAAAACACACATGGGGGTGCTGGGAGGTTAATTGTTACGGTCTTACACTGCAGGTGTTCAGTCTTTATGTGTGTCTAAAAGCGTAGTTCTATGTCATGATGTCTTGAGTATGTGTGCGAGTGTGTGTTTTGCTGGAGAGTGTTGTGTTTGTGTTTCAGCAATGGTACACTGCCACGATGAACCTTCTGGGGACCTGGCTCACTGAGCGCATGGATCAGCAGCTGCACGTCTACCAACTAAAAATCCTTATCAGGATTACAAAGGTACCTCCTGAGAGCAGTAAACACCCGTCAGGTCTGATGTATTTTCTTTGTGTCCATGCCAGCCGTGCTGATTTACTGTCCTCCTGCAGAAAAAGTACCGGGACTTTCGCCTGCAGGGTGTACTCGACTCCACCCTGAACAGTAAGATGTACGACACAGTGCGTAATAGGCTGACTGTGGAGGAGGCCACTGCTTCAGTGAGGGAAGGAGGCATGCAGGGCATCTCCATGAAGGACAGCGATGAGGAGGATGAAGAGGACGACTAGAGCCTGTGCACTGACACTTCAGACCCCGTCCCCGGTCCTGAACCCTTCACCCTGACCCCTTTCACACTTTTGACTTTAGCCTGGTTACCGATGCATGTACCAACTCAGATAGCCACTCTAGGACCTCTTTGTCAGCTCGAAATGCCTATGAAGGAACTATAACTATAAAAAAAAAAAAAATAGTACTTATACTGAGGAAACTCAAAACAAAAATGTAAAAAAAATAACCATGATTGGCAGTTTAGCTGTGTCATGATAAAGATAGCACCTATCTGATTCATTCATTTCTAAATTCATTTCTATGTGTTACTAAGCAATATGGAGAACCATTTGTTTGACAATGTTGAGTGAGATTAATAGGTGTGTCCCTGTCCAATGCAAACCTATATGGCGCTTCTTTGTCGTATTCTACATTCATTAATGGTACATTGTCGTGATGATGAGTGTGTGGACCCTTTTATTTGTCTTGTCTGTTTTTAAGTGAATGCCAACTGCTTCAAACTGAAAATAAACCTCTGTATTTGTTTACGGCTGTTACAGACAAACCGTTGTCTACTCACTGTTCTTAACATCAACAGTAAGTCTAGACCTGCATTTTTATCATGTGTCAATGCTATGTGATCTCATCTCAATTACCAATTAGACATGGTTCAACAGGAACCTGAAACTTAAAAGAGTGGGTACTCTATAGAGATGCAATATTCTCATAGCTCCATTTTGATAACTTGGGAGATTCTATTTTTATTTCAACATTAAAAGGCCTTGAAACAGGTTCTATTTTAATTGAGTTGCACTTTTACAGAGAAAAGAGCAAAATAATTTTTTTTATTAAAAAAAAAGTTGGTCTGTCTTTGTTCTGTAATTGTGTAGAATGAGATGTCTGGCATTTGTTTGGGTCTCACTGTTGTTTTGTATATATTATATAAATATATATATAAATATAAAATGCTGTACATTGCATTCTGAGCCATCGCTGCATGCCTGTGGGTTCCCACCCTCCCCAAACGCTTTCTGTTTTCTGTGTGAATTAGCTGGTGGATTCATTCTTGCTTTTGCCTTATGAAAGCCAACAGTTGTAATATGCAAGAGCTGTGGCCTCTAAATAAAAATTACTGTACATGTGCATCCTCTGTCATGTTTACTAGCTGCGTTTGCACCTAAAGCCGTGATGCGTCCAGAGAAGTCTCATTGTGTATAGGGTGTGACAGGCTGACAGCAGGGGGCGTCAGGGTGAACAAGTCCAATGTTGGAGTTTTATGGCATCAATACCAGTCAGAACTCAGCCGGCAGTTTGTTCATGTAATACAATGATGCAGTGCATCCAAACCCAGACTTTATTTAATGTATAGCAGTACAAGTTACCTATTAAATAACACTATTACACTATAATATGGTATATAACAGCATCATAGGAATATACTGCTATGATACCATCATATAAATGTGTGATATGAAGGAGAAAACCACTTCATCATTCATGTTCAGTTACAAAATAGACTTCATTTTCAACCTGGCTGAAATGCACTGAGGCTGACATACTGAATCCCTGGACCATTTAGCAAATGTCAGGAAAATGTGGTCTAATTACAAGCATGGAGCTCTGCGGGCTTTTTACGGCTGTGGAGATTTAGATGATAAATCTTCCACAAAGTACAATCTGTTAAAGGGCCACTATACAAACAAAATCTTTGTATGAAAATATAAACTTCTATGATCACAAATTTACATGTGAAGCCACTGCACATTAAAATTACTGTAGAAATATCAAAGAATGCTGGCGATCAGAGAAAGAAACAAAAATCAAAGACTTGCTGCAGAGGGATGTTTTGTTGGGGAGCTATGTGATCTGATTCTCTCCAAATGCTGGACAGTTGTCAGTGGGTTTATCAAACCCCCACTGTGACACAAGTGCATTCACACAAGAAAAAAAAAACCTCCAACATGAACACAGAATTCACCGTGGACAGTTTACACAGGAATCAATGAAGAGAGGAATATTCAGGGTTGAAAAGGGCTTATAATTATAGCCACGAAGCAGTGTGGATACACAATTTCAGCCCAAATAAAACACATTTTACAATCTGAATTTCAATCTGGGGTCTAATGTGAGGAAAGCGTCATGTGTAGTCCGATTCTCTACGGTGAGTTCCTGAGGCTACAACAGAAACATGCTTAGGTCTGGGTAAATTCATATCAGACACTGGAAATCTGTAGTATATGATTTAACAATTTAGATTGACTTGATTAAATAGATCTCAGGACAAACCAGTGAGCCACTGAACCACATCTTTGGTTACAAATAAAGCATCAACCCCGAGTAAAAAGAAAAAAACAAAACAAAACAAAACACTGCCTACACAAAGGATTCTGCCCCTGACTGATTTCATGTTTTAGTTAGTTACACCTTTTAAACACAGTGGATGTTTGTTTTAGATGATTTTTGTTCATTAAAAAAAATAAATAAATAAAAAAATGCCTTTTTAATTGTAAAGCACAAAAAAAAAAAAATGCAATTGTGTTATTTCCTTTACTGTGGGACCTAAATAATCACTACAGTTGCAGATTGTTTGCATAAATGGCTGTTTTTTTGTTTTTTTTAAAAATCAGGTTTAAACGACATGATTAAAAAATGTGTCTTGTGAGACACAAAAAATGTCCAAACCTTACTGAAAGAAATAACGCTGTAAGAAAACTTCCAAGGCACTGAACATCCCTATACTGTGAGAATAAGTAAAGAAAAGGATGTGGTGGAACTGTAAATTTGCCCGCAGCAGATCATTCTCCAAAAGTGAATGCGAGGCCACTGGGGCCGACGGGGGCCCTGAAGGGGCCGCGGGCCGGGATCGGAAACCCTGTCCAGGTGTTTTTCAGTCACAGCTTTATGAGGAGGAGCAATACAGAGAGAAGCTTCCAAAGGAGAAGAGAAATGAAAATATATGGGAGATTGAATCAAAGTGACAAAGCATGCGGGGCCTGCAGAGAAAACATGGAGGACACTCTGCTGTGCTTTGTCAAATAAAAACTATCCGTCACGGACAAAAACGACTTCAAGCAGAAAACGAAAACAACTCAGAGACATCATTAACATCCTGGACTGGCTAAAACACAGTCCAGACGACAAATTCAGATGGAACTAGCAGTGGGAATATTTACCCTCCCTGTCATCACTCAACTCGACATCATTAAACAGATAAATGAGACAAAACAGGGGATCGATACATATGACGACGCAAAGCAGTTCGTCTGGTCAACACGAAGGACTCCAGTAAAGGAAAGCAGGATATGCAATACATGACGGGCTTAAAATGACATCCATGTGGGGCTGTTTTTGACATTTTTGGTGATATGTGGAAAAATCTGAAAACATCCACTGTTATTTCAAGGTTGTAAAAATAATAAAACATAAAATGAACAACGGGGTGAAAACTTTGTGTAAACACTGTGCTGTGTGAATAAAGACGTGTTAATATGTGAGCTTGGGAAAAAAACAAACAAAAAAAACATGGATATTTGTAGATTATTCATAATAAGCTACAAAAACTTCAAATTATGTTTTTTGGTTTTTTTCTTTTACACCAGGGTCAGTGGACAAATAGATAAAGGTACAAAAGAAAAAGACATTGGCTGGCTATTAAAGATATAATATACATTACAAAACAATATAACAATATAAATCCCTGTAAAAAGCAATAAATGTTCACATTAGATGTTTTAACACAGTTAAACAAAATAAGCCTTAAGTACAAGTTTTACATTACAGTAGTGAGATATTTGGACAGTATATCGATATTAGGTGACTAATAGTCTCTTCATGTGATAAAGAGCTGCACCCATGTGGAGGGGAGCCTGAAAACAGTTAGTTTGATCAAGGTGACAAAGTGACTTAATGCATGCTGGGCTGCACTGTGATGTTCTTTTTTCAGAAAATGGATCCTCTGAACTCATCCTGGTCTTCATGCTTCAGGTTTGTCTCATTACAGTCCATGATCCCACTTGTGTTGTGTTGTGTCGCCACGAATGAATCGAACATTTTTCACTCACTGGTTTTAGGCAGTAACACTGATAGTATAGTGCAAACTGGACAGAGCTGCTTTTTCCTCACGTCAACTTAAAACAGGTGCAAACGCTCAGCAGGATAACATTTAAGACAAGAAGTAAAGGACAAAAACATAAATATCAAAAAACTTTATCAGTATAAAAAGTAATAAGGTTATTCATTTAATCAATAGTCTGGCAAAAAAGGCCTCAGAAAAGTTCTTGGATTTTTACAAATTAAGTGCCTGTAACAATGTTCTCAGACGAGCGACTCCATGCTCTCTGCGGGGTCCGACTCGTCCGCAATCACCACCACCCCATTAGTGTCCATGTGCATGGGGCTCACACCACACTCTCTGTTACTGACCAGGCTGAGCATGGCTTTGTAAAGGTACTGGTACTGCTCCTGCACAGACACACAAACACAAACACATGTCAAACAGACATCAGGCTATTGACTTCAACTAAAACATGGAACATACACATCAGGACAATCAATGAAGTCAGGGTTCCTACAGGTTCCTATAAGTTAAATTTAAGACTTTTTAAGACTACTTACAACAGAATTTAGTGCCTATTTCATAACTATACAAGCAAAAATTCTTGACTCCTAGAATTTAGGAAAACTCATGTCAACCAGGTGAACAATGATCCTTTCTTCACCCAGGCATTATTAAATTTACATTTCCCAAAGCTGACTTTTCGGGTGCGTGTGACTAACAGCTGCATGTGTTTTGGGCTGAGGGTTCTGTAAAGTTAGCAACAACTGGTTCCTAATTTCTTTATAACTTATCATGTTGGAATAGGTGGAATGAAGTAGAGTAACTTTACCTTCTTTACAGACACATTTGAACACAATACAGCCAAAAAGTTTATGGAAACATATCTCTTTCCCCCTTGGATGCTTATGAGGGACAACCCATATGTTACTAAGGCTATCCATGGAACATATGGTTTTTCCGGTGTGTAGTTTCTTTTTCCAGTGGCTACAATTGTCACAAATTTG
>JAPTGZ010000022.1:18369779-18392600 GCA_029814645.1 Fowleria isostigma | reverse complement strand
CACACACACACACACACACACACACACACACACACACACACACACACACACACACACACACACACACACACGTTCTTTTTGGGTTAACACAAACTTACTCATCATGCACAATGGTGGGGCCATCTCGAGTCATGGCCTCCTCCTTGATGACACTAATGAGCTCGAAGGTGCTGCTGAGAGGAGCATCAGGGTTCGGCCATTTAGGGCACTGAAAATGTCTCACCTCCAGAACATAATCATCCTGAATGTCACACCAAGGAAAAACAAACAAAAGTACACACAACAGGTTAAAATATATATTACATCTAAGATTCTACATATTATATTAATCACACAGCGAGAAAAGATGCAGAGAAGGAACAAATGACTGACTGGTGCATGTAATGAGGATGAGGATGAGGTACCTGTGTGGCCTCTAGGATGAAGTCATGGATGATGATCTGCTCCTCATTGGAGAGGCACAGTCTGTCTTTACTGATCAGTGTGACAGTGAAGGCTATACAGTTCATGGCCTCTTCACGACTTGGCCAATACACAAATTCATCTTCAGCCTGCAGAATAACAGTGGCAAGTCAAGCATAGCAAATATATTTGTTGAAAAACACTATATCTAATATCTTCATTTACTAATTTAGTTAGAAAAAAATTAAATATTAATGGAAAAAAACATGTCAGGGGAAAAAAAAAAAAAACCAAAGATTTAAATGGTTTATGACTCATGAGAGGTTACATACCAGGCCTTGGTTGTCAGGTAGCATGACAATAATTTGAGCATTATGGTCCCAAATCATCCTCCAGAAGTCTGTGGTGGTGTGTGGTAAAGGATGCTGGGTAATAATGAACTCATTACTCCTGTAGTAACCCTGAGGTGACAGAGGTGAGCTGTAAGCCTTTATAAAGCTAAAAACACTGACACATTATCATGAAGGACTGTCAAACACAAATGCAATTTCTCTGAAAATACAGTGAGTGAAGCTAAAGATGCCAGTCACCGTACCATTATGTAGGACGCATTAATGTAATCTGTTCCTTTCATCCCAGGCAGAGTGGTGAGTCCGACCCTCGCTCGTTCCGCTGTAGAGAGGCAAAAAGATTGAAAAACCACAAACTAGGCCTCTATAATATTGTTCTGGCTGATAATGCGCACATTCATTACCAGGCCTTGCTGTTGCTATAGCAACAAGTCCTTCATTTTCCCCTGTCAGAGTGCAGAAGACGCATAGAAAGATTAACTTATAGGATTATGGAAATAGATTCTAATTCTGGAATATGAATTGTCTTTAATAATTTATTCCCAGAAAACTGGAATATGTGGAATATTGCATGAGGAAATTAGTCTTGTTTTTTTTTCTGTTTAAAAAATAAAAATATCCACATAGATGAGGCTTTACTCGCTGAAATAGTTTTTTTTTTCTTTTACTACACTGCACCTGAACTGTATAAAACTCACGCCACTTTCTATGCAAACCCACTCTGACCAACCCTCCTGAAACATGACCTGTGTTCTCCAAACCTCAGTTCCCTGCCAAGTGTGCTGTAGTTAAAATAAAGATGCTGTACTCACAGGGAACCACTGAGGAATTGCGGTTCTTCTCCTTGTTACAATCTTTGTGGGCGCTAAAGCACTCCACAAAGCGTGTGTTGCACTGAGTCAGCAGCTGGTGAGAGGAGAGGCAGAAGACCAGATCAGAAAAGAAAAACGTGGTGTTGAAGAGCAGTGAGTGGTGGTTTTAGTCCAAACAGTCAGGCAAGTTAAACTGAAATATGAAAAATAATGATACAACATCATGTAGCACCAGAGAATTGCATATTTATTCTCTTCAAGAACAAGTGTGTGAAACTCAGGAGGAAGTGACATTATGTGAAAGCAATTAGTTTGTTTCTCCTGATGTTAAAAGAGATGGAACCCAATGAAATATTCATTAAGCTTTGCATAAGGCAGCAGGGGTGACACAAATGACTTTATTATAGCCAACATCACAGACACTCTTCCCGTCTGGAACAGCCACTCTGCATGTTGCTAACAAGCTTCTGATCCAAAGAATGCCTGGATTTGAGCTGCCGGCGTCACTGCAGATAGTGACAGCTCGTCTAAGTGGACCAGTCAGACTCCCAGAAGGTTTACTCACCCTGAACTGCTTCTCCAGTCGCGTGCGGCCTGTCGAGTTTGGTGTCAGGATGCTGTTGACATAACTGTGCAGCTGCCAGGCAGGCACCTCTGTCTCTTTGCTGAGGATGGCCTCCATCAGAGCATCATGGATGAAAACATACTGTTCCTGAGGGGGAACCAAACAGGTGTAAGCAAAAGCAGATAGTGAATCTAAACGGTTTCCGGGACTGTCAGAGCTTAACAGACATGTAATGTTAAAATAAAACAAAAACACCCAAGCATTGTTTTTATTAAGAGTTCAACACTCAACCCTCAGCTGATCTACTTTATCAGGACTTGCAATTTTCAATCCAATATCATTGTGTAGTAGATTTTAAGCATTTTTGAGTACATAGTAAAATATAAGTGCTTTATATGACTTGCTATGTCTGATATAATAGCATTTAATCAACAGTGCACCCACCATAATCAATCAATCAATGCAAAAATGCCTGTATCTGCATGGCAACAAACTTGGCAATGCACAAATTATCTACATCTCTTAGGCAAAACTACAAAAACAAGCATTTAGAATAAAAAAATAGAGAAAACATAGGACCCAGATCATGCATGATAAAAGCTAATGGAGAGAAAATTGGTTTTCAGGGCCGTTAACATACCTGTGGCCTGAGGAAAGCCTGTGTGGACAAATTTAGCTGTTTTACATTCACCGGCTGTTTGTTGGCAATGAAAATGGTGCAACTGTGACCTTTACCTGAACATTGAGTATTAAACTGAAAAGCTTTCAACCTCTACATTCATCTTTAATCACAGGTGACCTTTTCAGTGTAAGAGAAGTAATCCTGTTTCTATCTCAAAGGGGCGGGTCTACACCTCTTACCTCCGTCTGGACCAGGTAGTTGCGTTGTGTGCGTATATGTTTGAGGAAATCCAGGACGCTGACTGTGCTTTTGTCCTTGATCTGTTGCAGCATGCTGTCAATGACAATGTATGTTCCCGTGCGCCCAACCCCTGCACTGGAGAGCAGAGAGAGAAACCATGAGCATAATAGCAGGCCCATAGAGGGAGCTGTTCACTAAGTCAGCAAATATCAGCGTCTAATGCTCATAAATAACACTAATTTAAGCCATGTTCTACCTGCAGTGCACTAGGACGGGGCCCATGTCTGCAGTACGAGCTGATGATGAGCGGTTGATGAAGGTGAGGACGGGTAGCGTGTACTCTGGTACTCCCATGTCAGGCCACTGAGTGTAGTGATACTGGACCACGTTGCGCTCATTTAGCTTCCCTTTTGGGTTTCCCTTCTGCCCCTAAAAGACAAACACATCCAATTATGAGAACAATGTACATCTGCTACTTACAGAGAACAAGAGGGATTTCAATTTGGCACGTACTTAGTTTAAATTTTGATGCTTTAGAGCGTTTCCACACCAGCAGCCTTTAGTAGTTTTGAAACTGACTGTAGTATATTTTCATCAGTGCAGGTGTGAAGACAGTTTAGCCAGACAACTCACCTTTGGAATGTTTTATTACAACAGCTGAGTTTGTTTAGAGTTTGCCATCTATTTACCCCGAGTTCATCATTCCCCACAGGTATGTTTACATATAGATATTGAAGTGATGAATAAATATCCTCCCCCTGGAGCCTACAGGTGGATGCGAGGAGGCAACGAAGCAGGGCAGAAGCAGAGCAGACTTGTCAGAGGGAGAGCTGGAAAATTCATTCAGTTTAAGGACCTGCCAAAATTGAAGGATGCGTGTGCTGGATGAAGCGTGGGGAGTGAGGTGCATCACGTGAGTGTTCCGCAGAGCAGCTCAAGTTGACAGCATGAACCAGCTAACAGGCGTTGCTCCATTTACTGCGCTCGAGTACAGACCAGAACAACCGCACTGAGAATGTTTTGAAGAGTCTCGGTCCTCTTCCAAATGAACTCTGGAGTGGTTGTGGTCGGAACGTGATCCGGTATTGATCCAGCCTGACTACCAGGTGTACTCTGCAAGTTGGAGAAACGGCTCCTACTTTTGCAGAGCAGCTAAACTGGAGCTTGTTAAGCAGCAGTAGCAGCTACAGAGCTATTAGAGAGCAGTATATCCCCCTCAGCCCTCATAACATGGATAAGTGGTTTTAGCGTATTTTCTTTGAGTTGGCCCACTGACAGCCAAGGAGTTGAGTAGTTTCTGGAGTAGTTTACTGGAAAAATATTGAATGGTTTTCATGTTCTGCTCCAGCAACAAAATGATGACAAACAGCATGAGGGGCAACACAGGCACATGACACACAAACCAACAAAAAGATCCACTCCATCACATAACTAACAAATTGGATTAAGTCTGGTAAAAAAAAAAAAAATACTGAACAGTTTTCCTGTTCTGGTGCAGAAAGTCCAGACATGTTCTCCTGTAGTCTCACATACCCAGACATATCTCCACACTTCATTAGCATTGTGACAGCGGTATAGAATGTTCTAGCATCCTCCACTACCATTCTGGAATACAGGCACAGTTACATTGGTTGTTTGGTGGTGACGCGTGCAGGAAAAGTAGTGGTGGGAGAGAAAATATTTCAGTGGAACAACATGTACACACAGAAGTGTGACATGGCATCAAAATTACTAAATCCCCAGAAAAGGAAACAGCACAGACATGTGTCTTGGGCATTTTTGGGGTGTAGTTACAGCTAAGAGTGCAGTGCTCTTGCGTGTAGTGAGGGGGATGCATAGTTAGCAGAAAGATGGTGAACCCACCACTGCACAGCAGATATATTCACTGAGATTACATCAGTCCAACATACAGTCATGGCCAAAAGTTTGGGAATGACACAAAAGGATTATTTGCTTGAATGGGATTTATTTGTCAATTAAAGTAATTGAAACATTTATAATCCCTTTAATTATTTGTCATTGTACCTTAGAAATGTATGAAAATAAGAAAAATGTAATAAATTAGGTGGTAAATTTTGTCAAAACAAAACTTGACTCATTCCAAAACTTTCGACCATGACCGTCTAGCTGATAAATTGTACCAAGTTCAGTAAAATAATTATTAAATGGATGGATGGACAGACATGCTTATCATTACATCCCTCTGAATTAATATGACGAGGGGATAAGAGTGAGTCGGCCCTGAGGCTAGGTTCCTCAATGAGAAATATGCATTAGTACGTAAAATAGGACTCAGTGGAAATATGCTCAGAAGTGACTTAGACCAGGATAAACAAATGATGTCCTCAGTTCTGCATGAGCTTCAAGATTCAAAGACACAGGATCTCCAAGATTAGCTGATCATCTAAATATCTATATGTAGTTCATTTCTTGTCAACCAACTAACCAATAAAGCATTTCCTTTCTTAACTCTTTAAAACTTGAATTGTCATCGCTGACATCCTGTGCATATGCAGTTTGGATGGCTGGAACTCTTTCACTGTTATGTGCAGTTGCAAAAATTCCAACAGTTTCTGAAACTAGAGACATTGCGCTTTATTGGCTTTATGAGTCATTACGGTAGTTTCTCTCATGCCTGTACTAGAACCTGGAGAAGAAGCTGTTTTAGCAGAATTATAACATGCAGTAAATAGTAAACGACTGCTAAATTCTGAAAGTTCCAAGTGCTCTGGAAAAATGGGCAAATGGACTCACTCACAGCTTATTTTCTAACCTTTTTATAGTCAAAATAATTTTTAAAATGTCCAGGCGAAGCGTTTTAGGCTTAGAGTTTAAAGGGTTAACTAAAGACATGCTCAGTGCTATAGTAAGTAGGTAGAGCATAGTATGTTTGGTTTTTTTTGTTTTTTTTTTAATTAGGCATATCAAACATATCAGATCATCTATTATGATAATTATTTTTGCTTTTCAACATTACAATACAATTATTTTCACCAGCTGGTTTGCCCCCATGATAGTGCACACTAATGTTACAATTTCTTAAAGCAACAATTTATAGCAGTAAAACAGATTAACAGCATGGTTGTGACATTTACTTACCTTTTTCACTTTAGTGTTCCTTATAAGGAATTGTCGCAGTGTGTAGCAGGCGTGTACTTTGGTGCTTTTTAGTGTCACCACAATGTTGCCATACTGCTCACTGTTCTCTGTTGGCCAGTACTGGTCACATTTTCTCTGAAGGACACAACAGTCACATTAAATGTCAAAAACAGAAAGATAATTGATCTCTAGCAGGAATGTTTTATGGTAGAAGTAAACATACTCTTCCTTTCTCCACCAGGTTTGTGATCATGATAATGATGCCGGTGTTCTGCTCCCACACCATCCGCCAGAAGTCTTCAAATGTAGACTTCAGAGGACCCTGAGCAGCGATATATGCTCTGGGTTGGTTGTAGCCCTGAAACATGACAGCGGTGGAGGTTTCCGTTAATAAGTAGCTAACTATATTTTAGCCACTGAAACCGACAAGGCTCAGACATAGTACCTTGGTATGCCATTAAAGCAGCTCTTTAACCCAACGTAATGGCAAATATTTGGACACTAGGTTTAGGTTAGGTTTATTCAGTCATCATCCACAATATAGGAAATACGAACAATGAGGCTGATTTGAAGTCAACCGCCTGTGAATTCTAAAGACTGAATAAGCTTAGGCAGAAGCAAAATGCTTATATACGCCTCGCCTGCATTCAATGTTTTCTACATATAAAATAAATAAATAATAAATAAAAAAATCATTCCTGCTTGCATCCTTCAAAAATATCTTTATAAACCAATGTTTTGAAAACCATTAATGAGTTACACATCTTAAAATGTGTATTTATGTCATTCCATAATTTATCCCCAATAACAGAAATACATTTTTATACATTTAATGTCTTTTGTACAGTAAATATACAAACACTTCTGAAATCATACCTGTTTTCCCGCTTCAAAAATGATCATTAACAGTTTTTAAGATCAGATGCTCAATTTTTCTTACCTTCTAAAAATATAACTGAAAACATGTAATTTCCTTTGACAAAATATCAGCTGCTAGCTTTAAAATATTCCTACGAAATTGCACTCCAATAAATTCAGTCCTATGAATAACTCATAACACACTTTAAAAGTCAAGCTATCACAAAAAAAAACCAAATCAGGACCTTGAAATATTTCAACAGGTCAAGTGCTTGGTAGTACTCACATCCACATAGTTGGCATTGATGTAATCTGAATGTTTAGCATCTTTTCCTGCTAGAGCTCGTAACTTCACCCTGCTGTGGTCATCTGGGAAAGGCATTGACATATTTATGTGAATTAACCAGGGAGATACTAATATTTTGCATAGAATCAATCATATTTGATTGTGCAGCAACAGACACCGTAATCAGATTTTGCAGCTGACTCACAGGCTACAATGTTGATGTATCTGTTTTTGTGCTTGTTGTCTGGATGATTGGAGTGTTCCGCTGTGATTTTTAGGTCTGCTGTGCAACGTTGGACCTCCTGGTGAGACAACAAATAACAGTGATAGATTTTATTAAACAAGTAGAGGATATAAAAGTGGTATTACCCTCCCCGAGTAATCCATATTTACTCTGACTGTTAATGTTTTCATGTGACCTGAATGTTTTTATTCCTCAGCAGCTTCTCAGATTTCATTTATTCGATGGTGTTTTAACTGCAAGCAGAAACTGCAGCAGCGATTTAGTGTCTCGGTCAAGGACACTTGAGCAAACAGATGCTTACTACTGCTGGGGCTTGAACTCCACTACACAACTTTCTTCATTACTACACTAAACCACAATGCACCCACCCACAAACCATACCGACTACTGCCAGCGTAGCTTTACTGTAGCACATTTGCACACAGTCTTCACATCAAATGACCCCAATTAGAATGAATCCTCCAGGGGTAAAGCTTTTGCCTTGTTTCTTAACCTGGTTGCACAGCAAATGTGTTTCCATCCAGAAAACCAGCAGACAGTACTCCTCTAATTAACCTCCGTCTCACTTGATCTTTCTCTCAGTCTTTCTCTCAACCATCTGTTCAAAATTAGAAACCCTGCACACGAACACATGCAGAAAATAATCTTGAACTACTGTTCAGTCTCAGGACCCAGCGCAGACAATATGTGCACAGTGGAGTGGGGTAATGACCTGTGTCGAGTAGACCATCAGTAAATACACAAGAAAAAGAAGACAACAAATATGTGCTGCAGTCACAGTGCTTTCACACCTAACCTGTTTGTTTTTGTTCAAACTCTCTATTTTATAACTGACTGTGTTCTTTAAGGTTGGCATCAAAGCAATATAATAATGTACTTCGATAACATATCTGTTAACAATCATAATATGAGGATAATGGCTCAAGCTTTTGTACAATGGGATCTGTATCAAAAATGTGTGATCATAAACAACACCCCGTTTATTAAATAGCTGTCAAGCTAACAGATTATTTCTTTGCAAATGCTTTGTAACAGCATAGAAAATACATGTAAGATGTACTAGAGTACCGTATAAGTGTTGTTTTGTTTTTTTTTCCCATGAGTAAATGGAGCGCTGATCCTGTACCTGTATCAGATCAGTCATGGGTTAAGTATCACTCACTCTGACATTGTGTTTACACCTTGTGGTTTGTAAGCGTGAACAAGATTATGGACGTCAACACAAACATGTTAGTTTGGATCAGTTCTTCCCGAGTGTGGTCAGCAGTAATTAAAAAATTAGACATACCTCAAACTCCTCTGAGAACCCTTGCAGGTTGTTCTTGTACAGTTCCATGATGTGTTTAACAAACTGCTTAACAGGGATGGCCTCCATGTCATCTGTAGAAGATACACAAAACTGTCAGCAAGGTGCAATAATCAGGGTTTGTGTAAAGCCTTGTAGTGTTGTCTTGTACGGTTAGTGTACGCGTGAGGTCTTCAGGCAGGGCACACAAAGAAACCAATGCCATCCATCATTTTTCCAATTCCTAAGCAACCAGGCAGCAAATGTAAAGTATGGTTTGTTAACCTTAAATCAGCTGCTCAGAAGGACATTTCTGAAAGAACAAAAAAGAAAAGAAAGAAAAGAAAGAAAAGAAAAAAAAAAAGAAAAGAAATGAAGCCATGTCATAATACATTCGCCTCACTGCCTAGTTTTGGTATTTTGAGCATTTATAGGAGGTAGCATCTGCTCCATCTGAGTTAAATCAGACCCCTATCACATGTGAGGGATCTGTGCTAAGACTGGTTGCTGTTACTCTGGGACAATAGTACGGAGGACCCAGCTGTCACTGATACTGATACTGGTCGATGCCTTAACTAATACAGCTGTGCAGCTGGGGCTTTTAGGACTCTTACTTGCCTCAGTGGTTAGAACATAAAAGGTGAAATCCAGGTTGTAAATCTGTTCATTTATCAAAATGTCTTTTCTGCCCTATTAGAATACAGAGCCTTAACAGACTGGTAAGTTCATCTGAATAGTCCTGGGTGAAATGTGGCTTTAGGAGTTTGAAATTGAAATAAACTAAGGTTCATTAGGCACAGATTTACTTGACAGAAATAAAACTATACAGGAGCCTTGTTCTTCTTTTAAGTTTCAAATGCCCTGTGGAAGATCAATACTTCTGACACTGGGCTGATTCCTCCATTTTCTCTTCAAATATCTATAAGGAGATGAATAATGAAAATGGTGAGCCCATAAAAGTCACTGTTCTATGAATTTTACTCGTGTCAACATTTTTCCTCACGTCTTAACTTCTATTAACTACTTGTTCAATCATTCAGAATTTATGTGCTTGAAAATTGCTGTAGTTTCATAGATAATTAAAAAAAATAGAGAGAAAAGGGAAAATGGGGAGAGAGAGGGAAACGGAGATCAAAAGAAGCAGACAAGTAATAAAAGCAATGAATGTGGAGTCGATACTGGCATCTGCTGTGCTCTGTAACTACGATAGAGTCTCATAGCGTTACAGTGTCCCTGAGCTTGTGAAAGTAAAGTTTGATATCGACGAGCTGCCATTGCACTACTGCCTGGAAGGGGAAAGGCCAAAAAAGTCAGACACACAATGTCTACTATGAGAGCCATTTTACATGTAAATGAACAGATACGAAAGATACTGATACACATAACAAAGAAAACAATAGGTTACAAGTGTTTTCTGTCCGACACACAGTACGTTTTAGATCTTAAAATATGAATGTACTCAGAAATGTAGAAATAGACTATCTAGATAAGGGCTTAGCCCTTTGATACATAAATTATGAGAATCTTAGTCAAGATTTTTTTTTTCCTAAGTGTTTTTATTCTTCTTTAGGCATGAAAAATACAATGTGATTGAACATTTTTGATGAACCTATTTTTTATGGAGTTAAAACATGTCCACTCAGCCGGACACCACATGTTTCATTTTTGAAGCGGAGAAACATGTCTTTAAAATGCAATAAAGAAAGTGATATACTGTGTGAAAGCTATGAAATAAAAAACATTTTTCATGCAGCTAATCTGATGTTTTCTCACGTTTTATCATACTCTAAGACTACTTATTACTCACTTCATGGAGGTAACATGCAAAAAACCAAAAACAAAAGCCTTTTTGTTTAAGAAAATTGTTAATTACATTCTAATAACAACTAGCAATTGAGTTACACTCAAACATGTTAGTGCAGATCAGGTTTATCAAGAACAGCAAAGTAACAGTAATTGTATACATATCAGTGTATAAGATGGTGGATAAGTGTCCACTGTGTTGGCCGATATGGAACTAAAACAAACCCATGAATATAAAAAAACAGCTGTAGAATATCTGTCTGCTGTAGTAGCTGCTATGCATGAAAGGGTTAAACACAAAGGCAACATTCACAGAAAGTTATTAATATTTAATACACTGAGTAAATAATAAAGAAAAACAGAGGTTACCTGGTATAGGGATGACTGGAATATTCTCATTGGCCACCACTCGTGGAGAGCTACTCTCCTCAACATAGAAGTGAGCAGTCTGAAAAAACCTCCTACAGGGACACATGGAGAGCAATACAGTGAAACCACACACTATCAGCACAGATGAAGTCACAGTAAAGTCTATTAGGGAGTTGTTATCCCATTGTTCTCAGATCCGGTCTGTCAACATCAGCATCTGAATGTCGAGTAGAATGACACGGGAACGGCAGCAAACTGCTAATGAAAACTCCAGAGTAGCTGAGACACAGCTGATCGCACACAGATAAAGTCGTCGGCTGCGAGCGCATACTAGAAATGCAGTGTGAGCTGACAACAGGGAACAGGTAAACAACTCACAGCGACACACAGCGCGGTGCCAAAATTAGCCCTTATTCAAACTGAAGACAACTAATCCAAATACAATCTCTCCACAGGACAAAACATAGCACTTTCAAAACTCCTTCTCTGATCTGATGAGATCAAAATCCAGTAAAAGGTGCATTTTCTGCTGGACATGTTTCTGTGATTGCCCCCTGCTGCTGCTCCTCAAAGCAGGTGAAAAACAATATTCATAAAGTTTTGTGTTACAAGATGAAAGTTTGACATCCATTACACAGCTATACCCAACCCCAACTCAGAAATACTGTTATTTAATGTGTCATTTTTTGAGCTATCTGAGGTGCACATCCTCCAAACTTTTACACAGCAGTTTTAAGTCCACAGTTCAAAGAATTAACAGCTTCTAGAAGAGCAAATCATTGCCACTCTTGTCAAACTGATGCATACTGCTAATAGGCTAAAATATTTTTGTGGTCTAAAACTCTTAGTTGAGGAAGGATTTCAGAGAAAATAAAACAAAACTCAAATTACTTAAAAAAAACCTCTGTAAATCTCTTAAATCTCTAAGGTGCTGAACACCCTCCACAGACTGTCAAACCCTACTGCCTCTTCACACACCAACACACACAATGTATACTAATAAATGCAGAAAGAAAGACCCTGTGTTTCATCCAGTGCCAGCTTTTTTTCCCCAGGTTTAATCCTACCTGTACTTGATGCAGAGGAGGGAGCAGAGGCTAGTCATTCTTTAAGAGAGATGAAACAAAAATAAGAAGGCTGCACAGCATTTAAAAGATATAGAAGGAGAGAGAAGAAAGAGAAATACACAGACAGAGAGAAGGGAGAGAGGAAGAGGGGAGGGTGAAAAACAAATGAGGAGCGCTCCCCCTTGCTTTGCGTCACAGCCTCCCTGAGTAATGGGTCCCTGTGGGTGCAGATGTGGTGCAGCTAACTAACCTGCTCTGTCAACATCTCATCACCACTTCTCATTCAGGGTCTCACAAGAACACTTGGGGGAGTGGAAAATGTGTGGAAATATACAGCTTGTATGGATGTCAATTTCTTTAAAAACTGGAGTGAAGCATCCTATTTACCACGGCCGTCAGCAGCACTCATATGAGCGGGGATTCCAACTCTATTTAACATCTGTGTGGTTTTTAACAAACACCTGAAGGCACAGAAGATTCCAGATGTGTACTGTAACTCATAAAATTACTCCTGTATAGATAGACTTAATATGATAGAATTAACTACAATTTAACAAGCAAAAAAATAAAATTTAGAATACATGGTCCATAATTACATATTACTAAATAAACAGTTATAAATCAAAATGGACTACAGCGATGTGTTCTTAATGACCAGAACATCTGTGAGCAGAGGATTTTGCTGGTTTTAATAGTCATGCTGTTACTAAGAGAGACTACAGAGCATGAAGAGTAAGGAGAGTGTGAATGGGTTGATTTCATCTTCAATCATGGTCTCTTCCCCAAGGGAAAGCAGGCGTTGTCTGAACTGTCTGAGCTGTCATAACAACAGCTGTGATGACCATTTCTAATCTCCCAGCAGCCCCTGCTCTTCTGCTCAAATAACACAACTCTCAGATGTGCAGCACCTAATGCATTCTTTTTCAACATAAGGCTGTTACATAAAAAAAATGCTACATTATGTGGCACTATACAACACTCCAAACTGCAGTTAAGTCACAATTCAGATACTATACAGTAAAAATAACTCTATTTAGCATGATTCACAAAAAATCCCAGACTGTCAGTAAACAAAATCCTCCACGGAACTTTTACAGGCAGTAATCTGCATTATGTATACATGGGACCAGCTGAGGAAACAGTCCATAGTGCTATTTGTAACTCATTATCCATCCCACATGTGCCAGTGGCTTGGCCTGTGTAATTACTGGGTGGCCAATAGCGTGGCTGGAAATTAGCCCAGCAGATGAAGACACAGCTGGGACCCCTGCTGGCTCTGGAGGGCCTTCAGGTCTCCTGGCTCTCACCAAGGAGGGTGATGGGCATGATGTACAGCGAGCAGGTCAGAGGAGGCCAAGAAAGCAGAGCAGACCGTTGGAGACTGATGGCACAAACGCATGCATGTGTAGAAAGCAGACGGGACTCACTGGAACCAGACAGGTGTGAATGTGGAACAGACTGACTAGAAAATCCTGTCATGCAACCAGGCACAACACTTTTTTTTTTTAACCTACAAATGTTAGTTTAACACAACGTATGGATGACACCTCTGTGAGTAAAAGGACAGCCTAGTTATTGATACCTCTGTGAACAGTAAGAAAAAACGAAGCCGGAGGAGATGAGGTATTTTTCTGGATGTAATGTTGTGTTTCTGTTCGACCAGTTTAGCTGTAAAATGATCGCTCCAGAATGCGGTTTGATACCTGAACACGGCTACGCTTTGACCTTCCTCTTACCTCCAGTAGACCATCACAATCAGCAGCATTATGAGGCAGAGCAGAGTGAGAGCCGACACCACCACCAGGGGGACAATCCACACCATGCGGCCCATCCCCGGCTGGGGGGTGCGGGTCATGTTGGTCAAGATGGTCCTATCTGGAACAAAACACAAGCACGTGTTAACACCATACACTTGCACATGCACAAACACATTCTAGAGACAGACTCATTTTTCTACTGCAGTGTGTTTGTAGAAACTGTGATTAAAGAAACCAACAGAAAATGAAAGATTGATGCCGTCTTTGTATTGCCTTCTGTCCTTCATTCTCCGTCTCCTTGACATATTCACTGGGGAGACGTGGGGTACATCAAAATGAGAACATTTCAAATCCTACAAATAGGAGCTTTAACTGTCAGTAAAAATTGGCAGCAAATTTAATCATTTTGATGTTTTTGAGGAATATGGCAAACATTAACTTTATTCTCTAAAATGAAGCTTTTGAGGATTAAAATACTTAAAACAACAAGAGCTTTTTTTTTGTATTTTCTTGTGTATTTGTGTTGGATCAGATGTTTCTCGTGATATTCACACAAAATCTAATGATACACTTCATTTGGTTGCCAATCTACAGTGTTATATCACCTATGTTAAGCCAACCTTAGCGCTCAACATTACTTGCATTTACTTCACTCAAATTAAGGTGAGACACCGCAGGTTAATAGGATACAATTTTAAAATAACAGGTATCATTTTGGCACTTCCTCAGTTGATTATTTATACCGGTATGGAAAAAAAAAAAGTGCATTACAAGTTTTTAAAATGTATATGTTTAATTATGCAAATTAGGCATTATCTTATTATATATACAAATTTTGCATATCATTTTGGTAGATATATCTGAACATATGATACACCCACGTGCAAAATTATTTTTCCATTTTGTTCACAAACAAGATGAAAAAAAAATGCAGAGGAATTTCAGGATATCTGCTCTCATTACCTAGGAAATCTAGATAACGTATAATGTCCATAGCCTTAAACAAAAAAAACAAGGTCAATTTTTGTCAAAGTTTTTTGATTAAAATATCACATAATTCAGGCCAGTAATGATTTATTAACCAGTCCCTCTGTAAATATCTTCAGAATACTGGTAAGTGTATAAGTGTGCAGTGTAGGGGCAGCTGTGGCGCAGGTGGTAGAGCTGTCCAATGATCAAAGGGTCGGCGGCTTGAATCCCGCCTCAAACTGTCCACATGTCGCAGTGTCCTTGGGCAAGACACTGAACCCTAAATTGCTCCCAGTGAGGTCTGATAGCGCCTGGCATAGTGGCAGCCCACTGGTGTATGAGTGGGTGAATGTGAAACTAGTATTGTAAAGCGCTTTGAGTACCATTAATATGTAGAAAAGCGCTATATAAGTACAGACCATTTATCATTTACAATTTGGTGTACATAGGTGATAGGTGACAGACTTCAGTAAACAGATAAAATAGCATGTTGCGTTGGAATGCTAACTTGGAATGCTAAATTTACTGCCACAAGTAAACAAACTGTAATAAAATAAACATCTTAATCTATATTTTCAATGTTTTCAGTTTGAAAGAACACACTGAAGGAGTAAACTAGCTCAAAACCTCAAAATTGACCACTGCACAAAAAATCTGTTTTTGCCTGCCATGTCTTGCCTTAAATGACATAACACAAATATACTGTGCATCACTGAATGACAATCTGAGCCATTTTATTGGGTTGTCTCTTAGTGACTGTGTTGAGGCATGCAGTGTATCTATTTAGGACTCAAGTATTTTGCTCGTAACTCTTGGTTGAACCTGAAAAGCTATTTGAATCACAAATAACAATCAGATTATGAAACAATGAAAGTAGTCATTTATCACAGAAGATTCATTATTCAATCCAAAAATAAAAGCCATTACAGATTACAAACTACACACTGCATAGAATCAAACCAGAAGCTAAATTGTCAGTCAGACAGTGCAGTACAATCAGATTCAGATGTGGTAGGTGCTTGTTATGCAACATATTTTCTCAACAGTTTGAGTGCAACATAAATATACAACTCCAGATACCAGTTTTCAATCAATCTTCACTTGATATCTATTTCTAACAATGTCACAGCAAAAGATTTGGCTAAAAAAAAAATCTACACAAAAAGGCTCTCCCTTGAGGCAAACTCTTGTGTAGTACTGTATGTTTAAACGAATTCCTCGAGGCACAACCCCTCTGGCAGACAGCTTACTTTTGCCTTCAGGCCTCTGTGTTGTAGTGACACAAAAGCCTAGAGCTTTGTCTTTGACTGAGATGGTAACCAGTGAAGTCACAGTCTTAAATCAAGTTATTTGTTATGCTAAATTAGGCTGCTTGGAGAGAAGTCTTGCAGCGTATGAAGACGCCTTACTGAAATTTCAAAAGAGATTTTTATGTTTGAATAAAAGAGATTTTGTTGGAAAAAAAAAAAAAGAACAAAAAAACGTATTGTGACATACCAGTGTGGACAGAGAATGGCCAAAGACTACTGATCTTCGGAGCCAGCGTGGAGCTTTGGGGAATCTGCATTTCTACACTGTCATTACGAGGCTCCTGACTGGGGACTGCGTTTACATCTATGTTGACCAGCTGTTCATCTCCGGTGCTTTCAGGTACTGTGGTGCCTTCCGCTGTAGGCTTCCCTCCGTCTTTCTCTTTGGCTGTGGATGCAGGGGTGGGGATTAAAGACTCTTTGGCCACAGTGCTGTTAGTTTGCTTTTCCTCATTAGTGGGCGCAGACTTGTTTTTTTTCTTCTTCTCATCTTCTTCTTCTTCCTGCTCTCCTTCTCTCTCCCCCTCCTCTTCCTCCTCCTCGACACCGTCTCGTGTGGTCTGTCCGTCCTCAGATGGGGTGTCTGTCTCTGAGCCTTGTGGCGCCGTTTGCTCCGTGCTGGACTTCGCAGGTTCGACTGAAGGATGTGTGGGGTTTTGAGTGGCTTGGGGCGCCTGGGTGGGCCAAACGGAACTAGGCAGGGAAGAGATGACACCTCCACCAACACCTAAGCCCGCCAGCAAGGTGCTAGTCACCACTGATGCTACTGTGGCCTGACTGCCACTCGAGGAGGGACCCATTCCTGTTGCCATGGAGACGATGGAGAAATGGATGCCAGAGGACGTCCAAGTGGAGGAACCAGAGCTAATGGGAGCCATGTCTGCTGAGGATGCTGGAGAAATTGTTGGCTGAAGAGGACATAAGAGAGTGGTTATACAAGAGACCCCGTTGTAAAATTGCCAAAAAAAATTGCTATCTTCAGGCAAACTCACCATCCCAGTTTTCACAATGCGAGAGCCTTCAAATATCCTTGTTGTATTAGCTGAAAAACAAGAGAGCACTTTTAAAAAAAATTTTTGTGTGTGTGTGTGCGCGTGTTTTTTTTAACAGACACTGGTTACTGTAGGAGAAATGAGTCGAGTTACCTCTAAACAGCAGCGTTTGACTGAAATCACTACGCAGGTCATGCTGACACACTGCCTGCACTCTGAAGAGGTACAGGACGTCAGGGGAAACATTAGTAATGACTGCTTTCTGTAAGAAAAAGATGCACGTACAAAAACACTTAAAACCTCTCGCACACAAATTAGAAATCCTAATTAAATTTGTGGCTAAAACCATATTCACATCGATGTTCAATTCAGCCACCATTTTCCACAACTGATCCTGAAAGAAGCTACATGTAGTTTAAAACCTCATGTCCATCGTGTAGATGGATGTATTTATATTAAAATGATCCTCAGTGATTTCCTGTGGAATTAAAATGCTTGTTTTTTTCCTGAATGCATGGAGAGATAGAAAGTGAAAATTAAAATGGTAATGAAATAGGCAAAAATATGAAAAGTGACAACTAAAGCAGAGGAACATACCAACATAATCAATGTGACTTGGGGACAACTGAATTTAACTACATCTACAGAGTGCCCACTGTATTTAACTTAACCGTCTTTGTGGCTGAAAGGTTAGGGTGCAATCCAGACTCCAGAAAAAATCTCTTCTGTCAATTCTGGCTGTTGGGGTTTGTTGTTTGTCATACTTTTCACTCTTCCTACATCTATTTCTACACTTGTGACCATCAAAAATAGACCAAAATGGCAATAAATATTCCTCCAAAAGTTAGCCTTCTGCTCCCCTGCTGCTACCTGCATATTACTTTGTTCAAACTCCCCTTCATTTTTTCAAACAGCAGCATCCAAACTAGTAAGTACATGCCGAAAAGTTTTGATGAAGATGAGACTTTGACATTTTCTGGAATAGAAATGTTCTGATTATAATAATAGGGGTTGCCTCCTCACATGGAGATGTTGCACCTAGACAAATTTTCATCCTATTCACTTTATAAAGACACCGTCACTCTGTATCCTTGACTTAGGACCCACCCTAGATGATTATGATGGTTTTAAGAAACACAAACAATTCCCTATTCTCCAAAGCTAATGGATTCAGCCAGACCTTTCTCCTGCATTGACATGGCACTAAAATTAAGTGTGGCTCTGTGAGGCTACTTCACAAGCCAAACAATAAGTGCTTATGTTCAACACCCCGCTTGTGAGGCAGGTTGTTTCACAGTATTGGGGTCTTAAGGGACAATACAGAATGTACCAATCAGTAGAGATATGATAAGTCCGTCAGAGGACCTTGGGGTGCACTGTGGCTGATGAGAAGTTAAAGGTCAGTAAATACAGTTGGATGATGTTCAAAATAGGATGCAACCAAAGCAGCAAGTCTCAAATTGAGGTGAACTACAGTATTTCTGTTTCTGAAAAACAGAAAAATGAGCTTGAAGGACTATAATATAAGATGCATAAAGTGTATAAGTTATACATCAATGCAGAAAACAAAAAGAAAACAAAACAAGTAAGTGTTGTTATTTGAGAAGGTTCACATTAATGCTTTTTGTGCCCCCCCCCAGTGTGCAGTAGCTCCAACCATCCAGCAGAAGTCACTAGTGGTGATCTCTCACCAACCTCCCACCCATGATGATGACAACTGGACTCAATGAAACGCATGACCAATCCAGATGCACAGCCACCAGGAAACTGATCCCAGGTCTCTGCACTGTTGGGTGTCTGTTTTGCCCCTGCACCATTTATATCAAAAAAAGGCAGTCATGCAGACCATCAGGACAGGTGGGGGTCAGTGAGCTTGAAAGCGATGCACAGCTGGGTATCCACAAATGGAAGGATGTGTGACTGGGGAGAGGGATATATAGTGTGAGCGTGAACGGCCCTGTAGGTGTAGCCTCCTGAAGGGGAGGATATATTTGTGGTGAGAAAGTCAATGTTCTCTATTCTGTGTTCAAGGCAGACAGGCAGAAATGTATGATCTCTGATGTCAAGAACTGCATTGAGATCTAAAAGACTACGCTTGCACAGCTGCCTGCATGGTTTAGTAAAAGAAGACAGTTTGTGTTCAAAGAGCTGTCTGTGTGGCCGCGAAAACAGACAGAATTTGTTAAAATGATTATACAGAGTTTAAAATCGGTGAAAGAAAAAAGCACAGTCATTTTGTGTGAAATCTGTAAGGAATAAGTCACATTCGACACTTGACCCCCATCGCATTCTAAAATCCGTTTACAGGATAATTACGATTGAAATCAATGCAAAAGAAGTTCACAGAAAACAGTAAGACTAAGAGAAGACCATGGGGGTTTTTGTTGACGCACTGCACAGATTATAGGCTTCTCAGTTCTGCCGACATGTCTATTCATGGACAGATGAGTGACAGGGAAGTGCTTGGACCCTCATATCGACCGAGCAACAGCCACACGCCGAGTTCATCACAACCTGTCACTCCTCTAGCCACTCTGATCCCACCAAGAACATCTGAGGGTCTGCCCGTCTGTCATAGCCGTTTAAACCGTGTCCATCTCGAGGGGAAAAAAGCTGTTTAGAAATACAAATGTAACCCAAATAACCCCGGCAAATATCCTTGCTTTCTTGGTGTAAATACTACAGTATATTTTCAGTTTTTGTTGGCAGCTGTTGCTATTACTCACCATGCTCTGGTCTCCAGTCTTTGTAAAGGTCTTTTCATCAGCAACATCACGCTTCACCCAGCTGTAGGAGACCATGTAACTGTTGATGGGTGGGTGGTAGATGGTTAGAGGGCGTTCCCAGCTCACCATCAGAGCAGTCTGGTTCAGCGGCTGGATCTTCATGCTCACTGGGGCACTGCTGCACACTGTAAGAACAGAGTGAGGGAGCATGAAACGAAAATTACTAATAAGGGAAAGGAAAAGTGTCACTTTTTCCCATCTGAATGCGGCTGGGTGGAAATGAAAAGCTGTGGCTGGGAGGAGTGCTTGACCAGAAGGATTTGTGTCTGTGCAGGATCCAGGTTTTCCTTTAACAAGCCTATTATTACCGTCTGCTGCTGGCCTGACTTGAAGCCCTTTCCACTTGGAAAATCTCTACGGTGTACAATAATACACTAACTCAATAACAAAAACACTCCAGGAGGCTTGGCTGTGGTCAGCTACAATCTCAGGTATCTGAAGAGACTGCCAGCCTCCACAACTGTGACATTTTTCATTTTTCAACACACAACAGAAATCAGGGAAAAAGTCCCAGTGGCTAGTTTGAGTATATGACATGGGATACGGATAACACTGCAACTTCCTGTCTATTACAATATAAAGGATGCAGAAGTGGAAATCAACATGGATGTCAGCCTCAAGGTGGCAGTGTAGGCTGAAGCATGGATATTTACACAAGGATCTGTCACTGAGTGAGGGACAATCTGGACATGCTTCTCAGTACATCAGGGCAACAGCAATCAGAAATCAGTGTCAGCCGATTACACGCACTCAGGGTTCGTGCCAAATTGAAATTGTCACCACAGTTTTCTCCATTTACACAGAGAAGCTATGGTGCAAATTATGCACCATGATATGTGAAAAGGAGAGAGGGTGAGAGGGAATCAGTCAGAGGGACATGAGGGAAAAAAAAAAACAACGGCAAGAAAATCTTTGGGTGTTGATGAGGTGTGAAAGGTGTGAAATACATAATAACACTTTGAATGTTCCAATGTCAATGAATAACAGCTGAAGATATCATGTGTGATTACTGATATGACAGTCATCATCCTTTCCATCAGTATCACTAAAATACACATCTGGGACAGTACACAATATACACCAGACAGCTTTATCAAGCTGAAAATACATGTGTAACCTGTAATTATGTTATGACAACAATCTACTGTCGTCACATCTGTGTACTGTATTCACCCACTGATCTGAGGGACGTTTGATATTGAGATGTTTAAACTGGCCGCTTGGTACCTCATCTGATGCTTGAACTGTGATATACTACCAATCAAATAGTGAACTGTGAATCAAACACTGAACCAGTAGCAAAATAACTACTAGCAGTGATGCCACAGGTGAAATCCTATGTTTCTTTGAATACATACAGTTATTTCCTCTAAAATAAGTGCTAGCCTCAGAGCAGTTTCATCTCAGTGTGCAATACCACTTAGAGCAAAGCATGAATCTTTCTCCTGGCAGGTTCTACCATGAAGGGGATGAATTGACTGTTGTCAACAAACGGCAGTTTCACTGCTTCTCTCATCTCTAGGCTGTACAATATGTCTTAAATACCTGTGTGTTGACACTGGTATAGTGACAAAAGAATTCAACAAAAATGTAAAGAAAGCAATATGGCTGAATAGTTTACATTTTACGAAATTGTTTACAGTTATCTCACGATTTGCATGACTTCTTCCTTGCTATGGGTAGATCCCCATTCCCTTAATTGCCCATTTCCTTCACTTGCATCTTTTACTGTTGTCTTAGTCCCTCCCACAGGAGACATGAAGAGAGAGGAACTGAGAAAATTTGTTTTTAGAGAAATGAGACGTCCTTTCCTCCGAGCCAAAATCTGAAACAACGTCTGTTTCTCGTGACGCCTTCACAGCTGATCAGCTATCAGTGGGCTTTAAAATTCTCTGTAGAGACCCTTTATGGTTTTATGGAGTTTGGATTTGCACACATAAACTCTGTCCAGTTAATTAGTAAGGACACTCATTTATCAGTGTCTACACAGCAGTGAATTTTTTTTTATGTCTGTCTGTACAGACTGTGACAATATGCTTTAACAGTTTGACAAATATCTGCGTATGTATTAAAAACTGCATACTACATTAATATTATGTATAGATTGGTCACAGAGTATATAAATGTACTGAGTACACATGAACTGTTTTAGTAGATATTGTTTTTCTGATTTCAATATTTAATACTTCTATAATTAGAGTGTTTTATCATCTTTGGCAGGCAAGAAATAATTTCATTAGACAAAGCGTATATTTTGTTTACCACAGAGACATGCTTTTTTTATTCCAGTTTTTCCCCCCAATCACACTCATGGATGCACTATTTTTAACTAGATCTTTAATCAAAACAGATCTAGTTCTATTCTGTTTGTTTTGTCCACATCTAAACTTCAGTCATGCTGTGATGTGGTTTTAGATCGGCCTCATTGACTGTAGTGTCTGATCAGTAACATATTTTTAATAAAAGGCTGGGTTGGTTTGATAAGACATTGAAGGATGGTCTCATGTATCCTCAATTCTCACTCCCCAGAGCTCAAATAGGAACTTTGGGATGCTCTCTTTGATGATGGACCAGAACGATTTCCAGGTCATGTGGGGAGGATCAGGGAATAAGGGAATAAGGGCAAATAAGGGAATGTGAAGGTACTCTATGCTAGGTATGTCATCTCAGGACTAAATATGGCTTCAGCACTGACTTTAAAAATTATAATATTAGACAATTAATGATTTGGAAATCCAAATGACTTTTTTTTTTTTAACACAATGTTTTTATTAATTTTATATACAAGTTTAATACAGTCAGTAGTGTATGCCAGCATTTAATCACAGAATTTTGTTAACAAAACATGTGTTGACATATTGAAAATTTTTTTATATGTGATAAAACAAAACAACAAAGATGAAATGAACAAAAACATTAACCTTGCCAATATAAAGGTCTTTAACTTAAAAAACAAATATATACCTTGCAGCCAAACAAAAAGTAAATGACACACATTAAAATCC
>JAPTGZ010000022.1:18349557-18359939 GCA_029814645.1 Fowleria isostigma | reverse complement strand
ATACATATATATATATACATATGTATATATATATATATATATACACATATATATATATACACACATATATATATATATACACATATATATATATATATATATGTATGTGTATGTATATACACATACATACACACACACATTTTTTTTTGTGTTGTGATTACACTGAACTGGATTGATTGCTTTCATCTTAGAATACCCATTTCTAGCATCTGTTGGTAAACACCATTTATGTACATATGGTCATTTATAAGCCTATGAAAAAGGATATTTTGTTACTCTAGCAATAACAGAATGTATTACCACTACAATGGAGCACTGTCCCCAGCTGTGTAACTCCTGGGAGAGGAACAGACTATAAAAGGATGTAAGCATGTACATTGGGTGTTTGGAAATTGTCGTTAATGTAGTCCCTGTTCTTTTAGATTATAATAGTCTAGACCTTCATGTTCAGGTGATAGCTTACCTCAAAGAAGATGGCCATGGCGGCAATGATGCGTCTTTCCTTGATGGCAGCACTAAGGCTGTCAAAGTCATCTGAATTGTAAAGGTAGATCTGCATCTGGGATGGGGAAACAGAGCATAAACAGCTTGAAGAGTGGACAAGGAGAACGAACAGTCCTGTCATCAATCACTTGGACACACTGCTAAGGAGCTGATGAAAAGCTGTTTGGAGGGGCATAAAAGAGGGTGTATTTACCACTCCCATAAATCTCCCATAATCTGTGTCATTCCTTTTTGTGTTCTGCCACTCCTTGAGGATGCTGGAGAATTACGGCATCTAGTTGCTCAGGGCTACTGTCCATACAGAGACAGTCAGAAGCAGAGTATAGGAAAGTTATTTTCTCCTGTGGTGAGCTCTAACAGAATGGTAATCTTCTAATCATTGCTCCCAATTACCATTATCCACTCATAACACTTACTGATTTCCCAACAAAGCCATAAATGTGTATGTAGAATGTAAAGAATCATTATACGCAAAATATATCAGTCCTGTCAAACTATGATTTCTATTTAAAAAATGTGTTCCTGTCTTTTCAAGGAAAGCATATAATAGCAGTGTTGATGAAAATCAGCAAATGATTCTAAAAATATCAGTTGGAGCTCCTATCATCTCGCAGTTTCCAACCTCTCTAAATTAAGAAAACTCTTTCATGTCACTGAAGAGAGTTAATTGGCAATAAAAAGGTCCTGGATGTTGATTTAATTAAAGAGTATGCTTGGCTTTTTTTTTCCTCCCCTTTTCAAGGGAAAATTACAAGAAACCTTCAGTCACAATTGGCTCTGCTGACAACAGATGCAAAGAGTCAAAGTAAACAAGCATATAAATAAGGATAAATCCATTAATGCATACTGCAGGCTTAAACCAGGTACAAATGACTCAATTCAGATAATTTAGGTTAATCAGTTTCTTTCAGAGTTCCTTTAACTGCAGCCTTTAATGGAACTAATTTGTTGTCTTGAGAACTCAGCAAGAAAGAGCACTGGCCATTCATCACCCTTCAGATGTTATTAACTACATTACCCAATTAAGCTGGCCCCCTTAGGCTTCATTTACTCACTGAGATTGGCTCATGTGACCTGCTCATTTCAACAGCACAGAAACGTGATATTCAATTATCAAACAGTTTCATAGCAGCCAGTAAAAATAAATGTTGCCAAAAGCGATCTCACTTGATTGCACACTTCATTTCTCTGTGCTAACTATGTTTTGCAAACGTGACATAAAACCCCTTGTTGGAGTAAACATCATGCACATTTATTGCTTCAAGTATGGTACCTGACCAGTCTATAAGCTGTTTTACAAGATGTGTTTATGCATGGCTGGGTTTGTCAAATTTATAATACTACTGTAGTACGAACGGCGTGAAGATAAATGTGAAAACGATAAGCAGCAATAACCGATGACAGCTTGTGAGAGGCAAGAGGAGAACAGGTGGAAACTGAAAAACAACACAACCTTATTTGGGCTTTGTAATTTACCTCAAATTTCTCCATAGACCAGACAGCCCATGCTGTCCACATCTCCCAAGCCATTCCTTTGTCTAAATTCAGCTCATTTCTCTCTATTTTTTTTTTTTGTTTTTTTTGTTGTTTTCAGACACAGAGTGAGTGCGAAAACAAGAAGTGAAAGCTGTTCTGCATCCCAAAGTCCATTTAAGCACAGTCATGTTTGGCATGATTTCCCTAGACAACAAAATAGGAAAAACAAGAAAACTACAAAGATGTTTTTTAGTAAGGAGAAATTGTAAGTTTATCTTCACTGGCAGACACTTATTCCTTTTCTCCTCTTTTACAAGATCTGTGCTCCAGTCTCACATAACTATCCACCTCATCCTTTACCTCAAACACTCAAAGTGTCACTAAATCTACAGGAGGTGTTGCCGAGTGAACGTAGCTGTATGAAAATTAATTCTTCTCATTACAGATCTCTAATAAAAGAAAGTGGGGATTAATGGTAGATGTCTTACCATTAAAATATATATTGATAATTATCCAGCCGACTCTTTGCTACTAAATAAATTCCCTATAATTGTTTCTTTTTTTTCCCCTCAGTATTGATGCGGTCTATTGGTGCTAAACATGCATACACACATAAGATGCATTTACTGATCAGAGTTTTAAAGCAATCGTTAAAACTGTTGTTGAAGTCAAAATAAAAACAAAGATGCTAAACACTACTAAAACTATTCTCACTTTTTTTTTTTTTTTGCCGTTGACCATCCTTGCAGAAAACATAGCTTAAAATTCACCAGTTTTTAGATGAAGAAGCTTTTTATGTTTCTCAGGACCAGTTTGACAGACTGAATTAAAATTTGTCAGAAGTATATATTCCAGCTCAAAGATGAACTGAAAACAGGGCTCCTACAGGTTTCTACAAATGAACCAAATTAAATTTAAGACTTATCAAGACCTTTTCAGGACTAATAAGAACATTGTTTAATGCCCATTTCACCCCCTCACTGGCAAAATTTGTGCCTCCTAGAATTTAGGAAAATGTTCTGATTTACTCCAATGCCTTCCCATCGTTCCATGTCATTTCTCACCAGGGACTCCAAAGTTAACAAGGACTGGTTCCTAATTTCCAATAGAAATTGTCAGGTTAAAACAGGTAGAACTGAGTAGAACAACATTACATTCTTTGCAGCTTGGACATTTACCAGACACATTTAAACACAATACAGCCAACATGTTTATGGCAACAAAATTTAAGACGAACCATATATATGAAATTGAATACCTTTTAAAGATTTTTTTAAGATATTAAATGTAGATTTGTAAATTCAAGACTTAAGACTTTTTAAGATCCAGCGGGAACCCTGTGAAAAGAGTGCAATACTAAAGGTCGAACACCAGGGTCAATGTGTCCTAAGAAAACATGTTTTAGGGCATAACTCAATATTACTGATTATGAAGCAAACAAAGTGGACACATCTGAGTTTTGGATTGCTCAGTGGAAAAAAAATTACCAACCTCACCCCCCCTTCTCCTCATATGTACCTATAGTGGAAAGAAGTTTCTGGGCTTCCTTAAAATTTTACACAATATCAATTGCCAACTGCTGGTTAGTGGAACTCACAGGGTACACCTTCTCAGACCTTGACCTTGTATTTGTAAGTATTATATATACACTAATATTTACATATCATTTATACACTTTGTATATTTTTTAATACTTTAATATGTTTTGTTGAACCCCATATCATGATAATAACGACGTATTTGTCTCTATTCTGCCTCTCGCTTGTGTTCTAACATTATATCACATCATCTCATTACGATCATCTAGTCAAAAAAACAAATAGCATTTTGTGAATTATTGGTCCCTTACTGCCTGTGCAAATGCAAAACAAAAAAGTTCCCCTGGGGGAGAGTAGTTCCTAGAATAAAATTTGAGGTGGATAGTTCTTAGAACTCCTCTGTCCGAAAGCGCCTACTGAGTGAGCTAAATGTACTGTATGTCTGCTTTAAAGTCTACTGAAGCATTCCTTTCCATTTCTACAACTTACTGTGGTATAAAGCCCCCTACCCTTTATTCATATATCTGCAGTTCTGTGCATGCATGTGGACCCTTCCAAGGCATGATTTGTAATCCATGTATAATTAATCTAACCTCGGTGACACTTTAATATATTATTAGAAAAGATCTCCCTATGGTAGCCTGGGGGGAGAAAAAAAACCCACTGTTTCATTTTTCATTGCACTGTTTGAGCGAACAGGTGGTCCATCTATCGATTTCATGAGAGTGAAGTGGGGAAAAAGACCGTGGTTAGATTAATGTCAAGCTCTGGAGCCACAGGCTGAGAGACCACTGTTTTGTTTTGTTTTTTTCTTTCTTTTACATGACCATGTGACAAAGGCAGTGCAGTTTTATAATGCAGTTCACTGAATTTGTCATTCCACTCCTCCTATGTGAACTATATTTGTGTGTGTGTTTTCATTCTGGGCAGGTGGGATAAACCCTTTAGAGTTTTTTTTTTTTTTTTTTTTTTTTTATTCAGTGTATGAGTAAATGCTTCATGAAATGTGTTATATGCGACTCAGGGCTGAATGTGACTCATTTGGAGAGGAGAGATAATTAGACGGCAGATTGGAAAACAGTCTCTGTTTAGCAGAGACAAATAAGCCCTGGAGCTAAACCTCCAAGGTCATGCTGCTCAAACCTTGAAGAACAAAACATACACAAAACAAAACAAAAGACAACCTCTGCTAGAAGATATCGCTAAGTACATGAAACGCAAACATTTATAAACACATAGCGCTTTGCTACGGATGTGGTGTCAGATGTAATGTAATCTCAAATGCATCAAGTTCTGTCAAGATATGAATATGAAAAATGAAAATGTCACATATCACAGGATGGAACAGTTAAACAGCCAAAGGCTAGAGTAGATCCTACATAACTATATCCCCCTTCAGCTATCCATCATTTTATTTCACTCTTTTACCTCCTGGTGCACTGTATGAAATAATATATCATGGTGGATACATGTAACCTGATTTATTGATATAGAAAATAATTTTGAAAAAAGACTTCCTACTCTGCTGTGTTTATGTGGTGGTAGTGAAACATGGCCCCGGACAGAGGAAAAAACCACACAATCTATTTAACGTCGCTGATGTGTGAGCAGAATATTTGCTGTTTTGTTTCCTGCAGGAAAGGTCGAGGGTAACTGTACATTTTCAGTGTGACTGTCAAGACGCTGTATTCTGTTGTCCCTGTTTTCTCCAATATGGTAATTTCCTTCAACATTGCTCCGTGGTGTCTCATAAGAAACCTCAATCGTTGTCATATGTCAACCCATTCCTATCTGGATGTGCTTGACATGCATGTTAACAGGATAAATGGTAGGGGAAGACAGCTACCCATCCCTGAGATTATGAAAAATATACCAGACATTCTTTGCATTCAAATGGCCGAGCTTCATTCATTACTGCTGTGAGGCATTTAGCAGCAGCGTCCCAAGTCAACAAACAGGTAAATACTGAACAAACAACTTTGCAGGTGCTTTAAATCTGTCTTGACGATTCTGGTTTACATAGACAAGCATCGCTGCAGGTTTTATTAAAAAAAAAAAAAAAATGTTCTTTAACAAAGAGGTTAAAGCAAAACGATGGGTTTACAACACAAAACAATACTCCACTACAAGTGTGGATTTTACATTCACCAAATGATCTATCTGGAGGGCATCTCTCTTTTTTTTTTCTTCCTTGTTTTTTTTTTTTTTTAAACAGCTGCACAAATTGGTCATTAAAGTAAATTCCACCGTTTTATTTAGAAGCGCCCCATCAAAGAAGCCATATGCACAGCAGCTTTATAATGGCTGTATATAATCCAGTGCCCTTTAACACTACACTGAACACAAAATGATGTGGCAAAAATAAATCTAATTACTCAGCCATTCAGCATCAAAAGGCATGCCTGCAGAAAGGGCTCCAAAGAACAAGGCCCAGAAACAAACACAGTCGCATGTTTAGAGATAGAACACAGAACTACGGTAGCAACCATTTCCTGTTTTCATGCACTATTTGCTGTATGTATTATTCGACAAAGAAAAGGGTAAAAAAAAAAACAACAAAAAACAAAAACCTAACCCTAGCCCAAACTCACGACATTCACAAATTCATTTGAGATAGTAAAATAGAGAGGCAGTGTTAATGATAAAAATTTGAAAGGCACTAATAACAAATTCTATGCACCACATAAAAAGAGTGGGATTACCGCTTTAATCCACAAACACAGAACAAATAATACCAAAAGGTTTAAGACTTAATACCCTTTGTATCTGCGTTGAAGGAACTGGTGATGTCCATTAATTTTTCTCCTGCTTTTCCTTATTTCATGCACTTGGTTTTCCCTTTGTTTCTTTAGGCTGGGCTTTGTCTTGTGCTACTAATGGCAATAAGAAATCTGCTGTGACCTTGCAAAAATCGTTTGAAGTGGTAACTCCTGCTTTAATGCTCTTGTCAAAAGCACATCCAGGTTTTCTATTCATAGCCTTAATTAAATGCTATATTAGTTCAAATGATTAAAAATCAATTTAACAACACTTCATTTTGCAAGACTTTCAGTTTCTCTCTCTCTCTAACAATCACAGTTAACTCCTCCATTCAGCAGTGACCCTCCAGGCTCCATATTGCACATTTGTCACTGTGTGTTGTAGCGACAGGATGCTTTACCTCTACAGGAAACCTCCTGCCATTTATGCTGTGTTCAGAGCCATCTGATCCATCACTCTGGCCCCAATGAAACTCCATCTTTTCAGCTTTAAAACGCCCGGGCAGTCCAGCACCTCTTACAAAGTAGTCATCTTTCAGGAAAACGGCAACTACGGACAAAGAGAGAGATAGAGAAAAAAAAAAAAATAGAAAATGAATGATGGGATCAGTCAATGACGGTAAATTAGATGCAACAGTATAAAGAAATGAGATTACAAATCAATGAACAGATTCCAAAGAAGCCTGGTGTTAATTCCATTGCCTAAAAGTCACAACTTTATTCATGTTACCCTTAATTTTTTTTTCTATCTCTGTATTATTATTTAGTAGCTTTTAAATTTATTCCAACAAAATTAAATATCACCCTTGAACACAAGATGGGTCTTAATTTTTTTAATGCAGTATTTCTTATTGATGAAACTGACTAGTGTATCATTTCCTTCATGTTACAGCCTCTTTATATATTCCTGATGAACCTATAACTGACTGTAAAACTTGGTGAACAGTTTCAGACAAAGCCGCCCTGCTTTTTACATCAATATGATTTTCTAAGAAAACACAATGGCATTCACCTGCTTTTTCTCCCCATTAGGGCTTTTGCAAGGCAGTAATACTAATGCTTCTAAATAATAAGCTCAAGCAACATCATTGCAAATTCTGAAAGTACTGAAGGTTTCTTCAATAAGTGTGAGCATGCCTGCAAAACACAGTACACTTTAAAAGAAAAAGAAAAATCTTGTTTTATTAGTGCCTTTTTGGTCAGTATGTGCTGAAACTTTACATTGGCTTCACGAGGGAGTTTGTTCTATCTTTCAAAATCAAATCAAGGTTTCTCTGATTTTTCATAATTCATTGTGGACCTTGTAATCCTGCTTTTAAAGTTAAACAGAAATTGCTCATGTTATAAGGTTTTCATGTGGCAACAGCAATTTGGATTCAAGTAGAAATGTTCCGCCCTTTCTGCATGTAAATTTTACCAGTGTCCTGGAAGGCTGACGACGTTACGTTACTTCTATTTTCTCTATCAGAATGCGGCAGATTAAGATTCTTCAGGTGCCCCAGCTGAGGCTACATCTTAGTGCATCTCTAACCCCATGACTACCTTTGACATCATTAACCAGATTAGACCGGCACTTGGTCGACTGATCCCCCTTTTTACAGCGGGATTTAGTCAGCCTCGCCGGATAAGGACGGCCCACTTTTAATCATATAACAAAGCAAACCAAGAAGATGAGTATGTGTACAAGCACTAACAGGCAGTTTACACAGATGATGTGGTGGACAGTGGGTGAAATCAAGGTGGCTTCAACAGATCATGAGGAGCAGTAACAGGAGGAAGCATGAGGAAAACATGTAGAGATCCAGGGAAAAGAGACAAGGCGATCTGCACAGAAGAGAACCTTAAAGAGCCTCGTGTGATGAGGGATGAGCTGAGCCCCTGTCGTGAGGCTAGAAAGACTCTGCCAGCAGTATTAACGTGCCAGTGCTGCTTAAGCTGATGGCCCACAGCATGAAAGGGAAAAGTCTTAAGATACAAGAGATTTCCAAGACACAAAGCGTCAGTTCAAAGTGATAATCAGCCTGCACGGGAAAGGACTACCCGTCACATGAGTGTAATTGTGCAACCTACATACTTGTCTGATGCACAAACATTTACCGAGATGCCGATTAATCCTAGCTGCTGGTATTGTTGAAGTAGTGTAATCCTGTGTGCAACATGAGGAAAGTCAAGCAAAGGGGATGGTCGTTGGCCTTGGGAGTTTCATTAGAAATGCGGCCCTGGGTGTGTTTGAACCCTCCAACAGCAGAGCAGGAATTAGAAGCTAAGCCAAAAAGACCTTGAATCACAGCCTGTGAAAGAAGAGCAGTGTGTGTGTGAATGTAAATCCTTGATCAATGCAGATGTCCCTGGGGTCTTCCGATTCCTCATGAATTTGGTTGAAGAGTTGTTTGAAATTTTACTGAGAAATGTTTTGTTGAGGAACGCTTCTTGAATGGCGGCCAATCAACTCCATCTCAAAGCGGGTCAAGGCACGGGGGATCGCTGTGGAATCAATCTCAGTGAACTTTTGAGATCTATTCACTCAGTTCTTAATTACAACATTGACTTTTAAATAGTGTGAAAGATGTTCAAACCTCTGTACATAGTTTTTCGTTGATCAGACTAGCTAGATTTCAGTTACACTAGTAGGAGTTATGTTTAGGTACACTGGGGAAATTTACACGGCGTGCGTGTCATATTGTGGCTCCCTCACGCTAAAGCTTGTACTTTTGAGAGTACTCCCCCTACATACATGGAGCAGTCCATGAAAACAAATGACGGATCCAGAAATAAGTAGTGCTGGTCTTTTGACAATTTATGTGTTGTGAGAAAAGATGTGGCTAAGATATGAGTCTATGCTATATGGATAAATATTCATAAAATTGCCATCTGTACTTTATTCCGTGTTGCAGAAAATTAATAACCATCTGACACTACAGATAAATCAAGTATCCACATACATAAACAAACCACGGCTTGGTTTCTGAGAGTGCTGTAGCATAAGAGAATGACTAGGGTAGGATTTAGTACAAAAAAATAATAATAATAAAAAATAAAAAATTAAATCAGCGTACATCCCAACAACATATTTGGCATCATCACAAGGCATTAACCAAACTCTAAGCTGACCTTTTCTGAATAGTGTTTCTATAACAGCTTGGCACTAATATTGTTCCACTTTCTAAATTTTCACACTGCTTTCACAGAAATCTAAAATTCCCTCTGTACTGTATGTGCCCAAATTACAGGCAAGCCTTGTTATTTCCATCTTTGTAAATAAGCAGCCTGAAGCATTGCTCGGCTGTCTCAGTGGCCTTGGTTGTCATGGAGGCTAACAACTCTCATTATGATCAAATGCATAAGATGACACAACTCTCTGATGGAAACACTGCCAAAAGCAGGGAAGATCAATTAAGGTCAGGGTTTTCACACCAACGGTCCTCAGATTTGCTGACTGAAAATAAAATTAAAAAAACTGAAGCAAGGATTCAAGTACCAGTTAATTGAGTAAACTTTAAAATGCTTCTGCAAACAAAGAATGCAGGCTGCATAAAACTGCATGGTAAGAAACATTGAGCCAAAGAGGGCAAACTAACAGTTTATGATGGATTTACTAAAAATACTCAGGAAATACTCAGCATGATTTTCTGCTAAGCTTAAAGTTCTAGCACAGAGTTTTTACTTTTGTAGGTACGATGTGTCTACATATAGTAAATTCTAATTTTAACAAAGTTCACCAGTTTCTTGACACTATAATTTATGAAAGTCGGTGAAATAAAACCTTCTGTCATGTAGATTTTATTTCATACTGCACTGTCTCTTCATAGCATAGATCATCAAGTATTATACTCAGTATATTTTTACACAACAGAATCACATGGCACCTCTCCAAAAACACAACCACACATTCAAGGTTTTCTCCAATATTTATGGGGGGCTTAAAGGAGTGATATTTTACTTTTTTTTTTAATGAATTTAAAACATTTTCCTGTGGTCTACACAAACTGTAATGCTATACTTGAGTCCGAATTCTTCATTAGAGAGCGAGAGAGAGAGAGAAACTTTAATTCGTCCCAATGGGCAATTCAGTTTGCAGCAGCACAGCCCCTGCCATGGAGGGCAA
>JAPTGZ010000022.1:18315476-18331697 GCA_029814645.1 Fowleria isostigma | reverse complement strand
CCCCCCCCCCCCTTTATATTTTGTTTCAAACACTTAGTAGGTTAATGTTATGTTTCAAGCACAAGTAAAAATGCATGCTCATTGGGGTCCAAGTACTTGGCTGGTCAAAAGTTGGTTGCATCTTGTTGCCCCAGAAACTCTTGGCTGACGTTATGTATTGTCATGCTTTTCCAAAGACTATCAGCATGTCACTTTTAGTCAGCACAGACATGAATACCCTAAAACACCATTTCAGGCTCAAAACCTAAAACATGCATCAATGTTTGAATAATTAAGCACATTTAATCAAACATTCATCCAAAAAAAGTAAGTCTTTAGGTTACATAAGAGTGTCTTTGAGACGTTATCTTAAACTCGACATGTTTCATTATGCAATTAACAGGGTGACCTCATACCCCTCAGTCCGCCCAAGCCATTCAAGATCCGGGCTTCACTTCCAGCCTATGTCTACAGGAGAGGGTGGAGGGAAAGACAAACAATCCATCCGTCTCTGCCTCTGTACAATGTGTCCCAGTAAACGCTTCACAAGACAAAAGGCTCTTAACACACAGCTACTGCTTTCAAATCCTTTAATATTTCAAACTTCACTATTTGACTTTAAATCCTACATCGGTGTGTTAACAGGACTTTACAAATCTACAATTGCAAGCAACTCTAATATCTTTGAAGTATTCACGTCATCTATTCAATAAAATATAAAATAAACAGATATTATGGGCTTCAAAAACCCTTCTAAAACCTCTAGATGCTTCAAAATAATTGTTCTCTGTAATAAATTTAATTTCACAAACTTTAACATTTATTTGTAAATGATGCTGTATGTAGAGAAATTAAAAATGTAATCTTCAAAAATAAAAGCATCATACATTTTGTCCAGTGTTTTGGAGCATTCAACCATTGATTTCAGGTGGTCCTGCTGAGTTCTGAGTAGTAGGCATCTGATAAGAATGGCGCCATGGCCGTCTCAGAGCTTGAGCTCAATCTTTAATCACGGGTCATTGTGTTCCACACAGCAGCCCCAAACACATAAAAGCAGGTAAAGGAAGTGGTAAATCATACAGGCATTGGGGTCTAATTGGCCACCAGAATGAGCTCCAGCCAAAATATTGTTTTCCCTTGGCGCTATCTGTTTCCATCTCGTGGTCTTTCATAGAAACTGTGGCTTCCTGTTCTTGGGTGTTGGCCGCTGCATAAGTACAACATCCCCTAGTCTGTAAAAATAATCTCCAGGACCTTGTGTAAAAAAAAAATGAGGGACAGAAATACATTTTGTCCCATGAGGAAGAGCTTCCTCTACAATTCAAAACCTTTAACAGTTCCCCCTTCAGGATGGCACAGGGCCAACATCCCTACAAATAGAGAAACCTCTGGATGGTCAGCGCACTACTCATCTGACACACATTTACCATCTTCATTTTGATCCAACCTGTGTTAACCAGTGTCGTTTCTCAAGTGTCTGCTGAACCTTGACAGCTCTGCCTCCTCAAAACTATGCAATGACACTGCAGAGGTTGTACTCTATGTGTAAAACACAAAGCAGGACAAAGACAAAATTATCAGAATATTCAGCCTTATAAAGAATGGATAACTGAAATAATGCCTAAGTCTGCTCTGACCCTTTGGGTGGCAGGTGAAAATGGGCTAAACACAGGGTATGTCAACACCTCCGGGCCATATTAGACAAAAACCCAAGTGTGAACCTTAATTCTTGAATATAATGAAGGGTGTACAATTAACTGATGTGGCATGGTCCAAAAAGACAATAAGGGCACAGAGCCACCCCATGCTGTCTATTCTGCCTCACAGCACAGCTGTTGTTCTGTCACATGCAATGCATGAGACAGAAGAACAGGCAGCAGGTGAACAGCTCACTCTGGCAGGTCAAACTGCTAGACTCTACACTTAAGTCCATAAAATAATTAGTTTAGCTCCAGTACCAACTTTTCAAAGAATGTAAAACTGGTTTGTTGGAACAGTACACACAATATGTGATGTATATTTGATGCAGTATGTAAACATGCTTATTTACCACTTCTTAAGATCATGTGGTTGGAAAGGTTTCAGCAACCGCATAATTAACATCTCAGCGAGCAATATAACTTAATATTGTGAGACTCATATGCAAACTTTGCTGTGAACTGAATTAGCTTTTTTAAGACTGTTATGAAAAGTAGCCGGCGAGATTTATACATAATAGCCTCATTATATTCCAACTGTCCAACTGAGTTCTCTGACATTTCATGTGGCTATCCATGTTTCAAAAGACAGTCTGACATATACTAATATTAAGTGGCCATGATTTGTAGCTCCTCTAATGTTTTTTTGTAACATGGCTTATAAGAAAACTTTACATGTGTTATCTATACCATCTCTACTACAGAGGTTTCCAGATTTAGCTCAAATGAGCAGAGTACCAGAAACTCAAAACTGCCAAATTTGATATAAAAGACTGTCTTAACATGCTTCCCCCTAATTTAGTTCATTTGGCTCCAGATTATAAACCTTATGTTTGTCTGGCTAATGACTAGGTTTGCGGGGGGGGGGGTTGTGGCATAATTAAAGTAAATACAGTGAGTAAATAAATGTTTGGCTTCAAATTTTAATAGTTGCATTTCCACACATTAAAAAGTTGTTTTTCCACATGGTACAAAATGTGTTTGCCTCTCTTGGGTTCTACCTCTCTGCATTTCAGTGTGCATTGATGCCACTCCAACTTTGCATCAGTATACTGAAACCTCTTGCTAATTGTCAACAGTGGAGAGAGGTGAGCGCTCCGTCGGGCAGAACACTGATCTCCTCTGTAGAGCTGCAAAGTGAAACACTGATTAGTGACGGTACATTAGTCTGCTTTGTCCAAGGGCAACTGTTTCATATCAGCTAACTGTGGGAAGCACAGACGCTAACCTCAGCACTCATAAATGTCCTGCAGCTGGTCCTGTGACAGACATTTTAATATCAGGAAAAACAATTGTATTCATATCACCGTCCAAATTACATTAGCGATAATTAATATGTGTTTCAGTAATTATTCAAAGCAAAGGACCCTGAAAATGGAGATCAGGCTGGAGTAGATATGATAAGGTACAGTGTGAAGACAGCAGAGAAAGCAAGGTTAACATAATCTTTTCTCTAAAATTAACCATTTACGGGTCCACTTTAGATTGTGCAGGAGCCTACAAATGCTCTGTAAAAAATATGACAGATGAAGCTTCTAATTTGTCACATTGGCCTTTTGATCGTTTCCTATTGTGACACTTCTTTTTAGAGAACACGCTATCTCTCCTGAGCCCTCACCACTTTCTGAATGGACATATACATATTCCAACTATGAAACTCTGTCCATTAGTTTAATTATCTCTTCTTTGGCTCTGGAAACTTCCACTGAGCTATGACTTAAAAACCTGACTATTACAAAAGACACAGTCCTTTTTGGATCCATTACTAAAAGTGCAGAGTTTTAATGATGATGATAATGTTGGTGGGGAAGTCCAAATCATTTGAGTTCAGTAGGACAGAGGTCATACTAGGGTCTCTGGGGAATTTTTTATCTTGAAGCAAAATAAACAAATCGTGCTGGTGTCGTTAGGATGTCATAACACCACCATCCAATAGGAGTACTGCTATAACAGAATAGTATATACACCTGTCAACAGGCGCTCGTACCTGGAACTGAGAGACCTAACGGATGAGTGGACTGCAGGTCACTGTGGAGCCGTAAACCAGGACAGGCATAAGGAGACAGACAGGTTGCGGCCTCCTAAGGGACAGAGGTTGTGAGACATCGAGGCGCTTCACACTTACCTGCCTGTCAGGTTGACCCCACAGCATGAGGTCTCCACTAAGCAGACTATTAGCCACAGTCAGCAGATGGAGGTGAGAGAGCTCATCCTACACACTGAAAACTGAGATGACATGTTATCTTGAAATGTATTTATAGTTCAGAGCTTTTATTTACCACTTTGCTTTAAGGTTATTCCTTAAGTGCCAGATTATATTGTGGGAACTGGTAAATGTTCCAGTGATTTTCTTTTTTTTTTTTTTAAATAAACCATTATACTGATACTAATTTCCTGGAAAAATATATTAGAAGCGTCTGGCACTTTGGGCATGTATGAAACATCAGATATGAGCTATGAATGAAATTATTTCAATCTTTCTGACCAAGCAGACATTAATACTGGGGCTGATGCTGAGATGTCCTGGCAACGCAATACTTGTGAAGACTAATGAGCGATTGTATTAATCTACTACTCTAAACAGAAATATATGGATGTTCACACATCCACTAACACACTAGGACAGAAATTCAATAAGAGCAGGGTAGAAAGAAGAACAATTAATTGCAGTATGCCAATGGCAAAATTCTAGCCATTAGCTTAACTATTCCTAGCTCTATTGTGCAGTAAGAGGGCTATCAAAATGCAATCATATATGAAGGGATGACAGAGGGAAAAACTGCAGCATCATTTAAAACCTCCATGCAGTCCTAATAACCCTATTGAATAAACAAATACATAATAAAACAGTTTCACAGGGTAGACAGTGGAACCGCTGCATACCTGGGGTCTGAGCGTAATGGTAAGGGCAGGTCATGGGGTCTACACGTTTTAATGGCCGCATTCGTCTTAGGTGAATCAACACCCTGAAGAGTTCATGACCGTAAAAAGAAAACTTAATGCAAAGCAGTCATTAGCCGCAGACATGTTGAATTCAAGCTTGACCTGTGTGTAGTAAACATCACCTTCAGCTACATTACAATTCCGAATTGCACCTGTGCAAGTTGACCTGAACTCAGAAAACATGCATTTAGTTTTGCCAGCAGTAATAAAGTGGTGCACAGAGAAGAGTGAAGTCTTCATCCATCAGCACAGCTAAACCCTCGTGTCTACTGCTTGTTTACTTTGCCTGTATTTTTATAGCTTGAGAGCAGAAGATTGGTCATGTACATATGCACACAGTCAGGAGATAAAAAGAGGAGCCAGAGTAGAAGAAATGAAAAGTGAAGGCTGCTGAGTGAGAAGCAGTGGAGGTTTTTTAGCCTTGGGTACCCCAAAACCGCTAATTAGGCCACAAATCACAGGATAGCACATGACCACATCCCCAGATGAGTGTTGGGCTAAGCACAGCGAGCAGCCATTTTAAATCCAGCCTTAATCCAGTCTGTGTCTCACCCTCCTCACTGCCCCCAAAGCATCACCATGCAAACCTCTGCTCAGAAGTAAGATGTGGCCAGCATTAGGAAAGATAGACGAGGAGGGAAATTAAAGAATGGTCGGAAGGTGGGGGCTTCACACAGAGGAAGAGGAAAATTAATTCCAGGGGAGAGGTGGATACTGGACAAGATTAGTGAAATTCATTTCACAATTAAAGTCGCTGTTAGCAGATCTCTACTAAGTATGGACAACAGAAAAAAACCAAACAAAACATTTAAATAATATCTCCAAATTAAAATGAAAACAAACACAAACAGTTTTCCACGTCTCATCTGGCTTAGCTGCAACTCCAGCTGCACTCCACTTGCACTTCCTCCTACAATGTACAAAAAAGTCCAGCTTATGTGACAACCCTTATCAAATGAAAATAAGAGCTTGGTGATGTTACAAAAGGAGCTTATGTCTAAAATAGCACAGGCAGTGGTGTGCATGAGGATAATTAACAAAGTGGTCCTTAGTCCTCTGGATTCAAAGTTTGTCGATGCAGATTGAGGCTAAAAATGTATTAAAAGAGGAAAGTGAGGTAAAAAAGGAAAGGAATCCATTTATATTTTAGCGATACACTGGACAACAACCTGAGGATTATTAGTATTATTATTATTATTATTTTGTGCTCTGAAAAGAAAAGACAGTAAGCAAAAATCTGTGTGAATGTTTGTGCATTACACAAAACCTTTAGACCATCACACATCTTAGAGCACACAGAACAGCCTCTACCCCAATACTTTCATGATACATGTACATTATTTATTACCCCTCATAGGTATATGAGCTCCCCCTTAAATGAGTCATGAGAGTCTACAAGACAAAAGATGACAGGCCTGAGTGATCTTTCTCCTACTTACCGTGAGTGGATGAAGCTACATCGCTATAAATCAATATTTTACTCTTTAAGCTTACAGAGAGATTATGGTCCAGGTCATTCCTAATTATATCTACTACCTGAGTTTAACTAGCTTTCCCCTGCAACTATCAAATAATAAAATGATTGATACATCAAATTTCATATCAAATGACTTTATGCACTAATGCACTTATTTTGATTAGTTACAAGACTGTTAAGTCAAACCATATCAACTAAAAATTTACACAGCGCAAAAGAGAAGGCCTGAACCGCCCTGAGCAGCCGCCCTCTCTAAGCTCAGCGCACCCCCTTTCGCAGCCATTACTCTTCCATGTTGCTGCTGTTCTGCAAGCTAAGCAGGGACAACAATGGCCACATGTTTACACAGCAAGTGTCCTTATAATTTAGAATCCAGACAGAAATCAATAGTTAGCGGTGTAATTCAGTAAAATAGAGATAGTAGCACAGGAAAAACGATCTAACAAGCCTGGAAATGTCAGTGATCAAGTGATGCCGTTCTAAAGGCCATCTATTGCTTCTATATAGTTGCTACTTAGTGGCTTGCACTTCCACGTACTATTTTAGATCAGCATACCTCACAGCACCTCAACATAAAATAATCAGTCAAATATTGTTTTATAATCCAAGCAAAGCATTCCACTTCCTCAACATTGGGCCATTACAGCCCTATTAAGGCCTTGCCCCCTACAGTTAACTCCTCACCTCTGGCGGGATATGTACTCATTACAAAGTAAGTCATCATGATTATGAATTTAAAAATTTGCTGAGCTGCTAGCTTGCTCATTCCAGCTCATCAGCATAACCGCATTAGAGAGGAAACCTGTGGGCTGGCAATCTCACACTTCCTCAATATTGCAGTCCCAGCAGGCCAAGCATGTCCACATCCATTAAGTTGGACCCGAGCCACCAACAAGGCCTAATATCCTGCCACAAGGCACATCAGCACCATGTGACACCTGAAATAAAATTAATTAGGTTCCCACAACGAACCTGTCTATCTAACAAATCTATCTGCCATAAAGAGGGAAACTAGGAACATTTGGATTTTATTTATCATAGTTAATGCATGCTGGGGCCAGGCGTTTACACATCCTGGTGGCAGAAGCCCACAATAATATTCTCTGGACATTCCAGTGTGACAATACAAACAATCAGCTCCAACAAAAACTCACTGATACAGTATTAGCTCAGGGCGCCGGAATCCCTAATTTATTTTTGTCCTTAATATATTTACCTCATTTAGAGAAAGGAAACAGATTGTCAGAGGCAGTGGGAAGTAAGATGATTTGGAGCTCAATTTTGCTAAATTGGTTGCTGCCAGCGTGATACATCATGGAGAATTAAGATGCCTCTCCCCTAGCACAGAACTTCAGCTGCCATATTGGCACATCTGTCAAGGGCCCGCCCCTGACAGAGACAAATGGACCAATTCTGGCAAACGAGAAGCTGATCCAAACTGCTAGCAATAACCAAGATGAATAATGAGTCAGCTTGGGCTCCAGCAAAATTCATTTTTAATAATTAGTGTTCTTGCACCTCTCATTTTCTCACAAAATGAGTGCAGGTACAACTACAGGTTGATACAACACATCAGCAAGACTGGAGCAATATAGATGATGTTGTGTTAAGTTTCCATCATCACGGAGAATGGGTGAGACTGTAAATGCAGGTGTAAGATAGATGAATTGCTCTCCATTCTCCCAGGAGGACCGTATTAATCAAGTCCAGAAAGAACCACTACAGAAGACAGCAGGGAATGCAGAAGGAGTTCAAAAGGTCCCCCTGAGGTTTTAACACAACTGCACATACACAACATGTCTGACAATCTATGCAAGGAGAGGGAAAACAACACTTGAGACACAAATATTGTAGCTCTCTCACACATACGCACACGATGCTCTTATTTCACATATAAGAGGTAGTCAAGGTGCAGAATGTGATTATGTTGCTTTTGCAGAGAGGTGAATTGGATTGCTGGTAGACAATAAGACAGCTGTTTGTTAAAGAGATCAAGAGGCTTTTGTATACAAGTGTTTGGATGATGCTTTTAATAGCCTGGTTGAGTGTATCATCCTTAAGCCCTGGAATGGAAGCTGGACTGACTGTATGTGTAGCTTTGTGTTTGGGGAACACAAAACCTTGAGTGGTGGCCACTAGTAGAATAGATAAAGTACTAAACTATCCCTGACTTTAACCCAGCCTAAAGAGCTTTAATAGCCCTGTACTGCTATTAGAGCTGTGCAATATATCGTTTGGGCATCATCATCATAATGGATGTGCGTGCAATAGTTGCATCACAGGTTCTGCAATGTAAGAAAGAAATTAACTCAATGTGTTCTCATTTAATTTCAAGGGTACCTGATAGGAATGTAAGGATATACAGTACCTTTAAATCAGTTAAAAATCGATACAAATAAGAGGGATTAAAATCGATACTGCAAAAAATTTGCACTACAATGCATTACTTCAACAATAGGAGGCGCTTAAGCGGCATTATCACTGCCGCTTGTTTTGATGCCACAGTACCAAGTGTCGCAAACTCTGCACTGCAGTGCCCCTACTTATTTCTATGGGACACATCCCGATGCATGAAGATGCTTCTGCAAAGCATTGTGGGTACGCGACACGTCCAAATCGATGGGTCCGTCACGGACTCCGCTCCACGCCATCCCTACTCACTTCTATGGGGTACGTCCTGATGCGTGAAGACACTTCCACAAAACATTGTGGGTATGCGGCATGTCCAAATCTATGGCACATGGTAAGTTTTGTTTTACAAACTTATCTTCATTTTCAAACACATACTGGAGAACACATCGCAGAGGTTCTGAAGTCTGCTAAGGCAGAATGGGAGCTTGAAAAGACTAATCACAAGATAGCTGTTGTGACGGATAACGCACAGAATATGGACGTTGCTGTGACAGAAGCTACTGGAGCTACAAGCTAATCATCATATAGCCACACATTTGAACAGCAGTCTGGACGGAAAAAAAAGCTATTCAAATCATCCATCATGAACCCAAATTCGGAATTTGAATTGAAACATGGGGTGAGTGTATCCTTACATTCCTAGTACCTGACACACACTGTGCAGCGATCCACCAATCACAATCTGTCTTAAATTAGTTTGCAGAAGCAGACCACACCCCTGCACATGGAGGGAGTTGCAGGTAACAACATTGAAACATAACGTGCACACACTTGAAAACCCTCGGCCTGATTTAAGAAAATCTGAAAAATACTGATTGTCACTGATATGTTGATTTCTAATATAAAAAATGTTTAAGACTGAAGTAATACTGGAATTGGTTTGTGCAAAAAATGTATGAAGGAATCCAGGATTTATTTAAAAGACCATTCATGTAGTGACACAGATTTATTGAGACACTAGTGTTTGTATATGAGTGATGTTTATTTAGCAAAACCATCAAGGATAACATGTAAATAATGTTAGTGAATGTAGGTAGATAAGTGGTGCTGAGATGGCATCATTTAACATATAATAATAGCAGTAAGAGTCAAGTCTAATATATCTACAAATATGAAGTTTGGAATAATTGAATAATATTTGATTAGGAATTATCCTATTACTATTTTATTACTATTGATACTTGTCATTTATGAATGAACGCCCTGTTTGATAACATTAAGTAACATTGTATGGTTGTCCTGTACCAAGTAAAAAATACAATAAAAACTTGAACTCTATATATAAATATAGATAAATACATACACACGTGTCTATATTATACATACATACACACACACACACACACACACACACACACACACACACACACACACACACAGAACAAAAATATAAACGCAACACTTTTGTTTTTCTTCCCATTTTTTTATGAGATAAACTCAAAGATCTAAAACATTTTCTACATACACAAAATAACCATTTTTTTCAAATATTGTTCACAAGTCTGTCTAAATCTGTGATAGTGAACACTTCTCCTTTGCCGAGATAATCCATCCCACCTCACAGGTGTGGCATATCAAGATGCTGATTAGACGGCATGATTATGGCACAGGTGTGCCTTTCTGTAAATGACAACAGGCGCAAAGTCTTGGAGACCATCCTATTAAAATAAGGATTTATCCACTACTGGTTGTCGTTATGTAGACGGTGAGCTGGGAAGATCCAGACACGGAAACGGAACGTTATAATTTAGTCATAGAAGGTAAGTTCTAAAAGCTGTAAAATGCCATTGGTAGTCAGCGGCACCGGGTTCATTTTAGAAGTGGGGGATGTTGTTGAACTGATTGACAGTCAGGTGGATGTGTGCCGTGAGTCCAGGCTTGTGCGCACTGCGCTGCCTCACCTTCAGAAAAAATGCTCCCTTCGACGGCCAGGGACAGCCGGTCCCATCACCGGCACTTTTTCAGAACTGGACCAAAGCTGATCCAACCAGAGAGCTCAGTCTTTTTTGGAATGAGTTCCTAGGAAGTAGCGGAGGTGATCCAGTACAGGTGATGCGTCCGCCTCAGACAGCGCCTGCGTTTGGGGCCCAGAGCCCAGCTTGAGTTCTGTAAACGATATTGGTTTGGAGAATGGAACCAACTGATCCACGCACTAATGTGTACTAATAAGAAGATGCATATGTAAAAAGTATTAAATACACAACAGGTGTTTTGTTTTGTTTTTGTTTGTTTTTTTTTAAATTTAACACTAAAATGAATCTGTCTGTTCCAGACAGGTCCACTGAAGTTTAAAGTTTAATGACAGGACATTCTGATCCACTGAATACAATCACCACAATGTGGTTGGTCAATGCATTTCTACTATTATTTAAATATCATTTATACATTTTGTATATTTCCAAAACTGTAATTAATTGAGTTGGGCAGGTTAAGAGCCATGTCGTTGGCCTTGCTAAGTCCCTGCGGAGCGCTTCACCGAGCCCCGCAGGTGTGTGGATTAACACCGTAACATTCAAGAGTAGCACAAAGTACATCTTGAAAATTATTTCCCACCAAGTCTACACACGTCTCCAATACCGGACCGGGCTCTCGAACATTGGGGCTTATTGTTGTGTAGTTCTGTTTGTCTTACCCTTTCCTCCATCCCGTCTGTTGGTACTGTGAAGCCGCAGTGAAACTGGACAGGAAGTTGAGACTCCTGTGTTCGCTGTTGAAAATAACGTTATTTGCAGTGTCACATTCCAGTACAATGTCGCACTGTTGTTATTATAGTCTGTAAATGTGCTGAAATATAGACTTTGTTTATATGGATCTGTGGTGGACTGGCTGAGGTGGATTGCCCCTAGTGGCCTGACTTGTTATTGCATGCCAAAGTTTTTAAATGGACAGACAGACGGACAACAAAGCGATAGCAATACCCTGGCCACTGTGTGGTCGAGGGTAAAAATGAGTAACGAAGAAGAGAAAAATCACTGAAAATGAAGACTTGATGCCAAAAAGAAAAGTAACAGCGGTTATCTGGAATTATTTCAGCTACAAAAAGGATGATACTGAAACACGTGTTCTGTGTGGACAGTGCCTTGCAATTGTTACCACAACGAGAGGTAACAACTAATGTGCTTGACATTTATGTTGACACCACACAGCTATTATATCCTGAATATTTTTTTATATTGCAACATACACTACTCACAAAAAAAGTTAGTGGTATTGGGCTTTCAAATGAAATTTCAGGCTGAACCTAAACACACTCTAACCTTTACAGCTGAACTAAATGTGACCTTCTCTAAACTTTTGAATGCACATGTCCGACAATTCAGTGTTTCAGGACTTTTTGCACAACTGTCTGTCCTCGAACAAGGAGCTTAGCAGCAAAATTCACAGCAGGTGTTTGATCCATGAATTGACCAATAAATGTCCTGGTTCAGTTAGAACTGTTTTTAACAGTCCTCTTCATCATACTGTTCACATTTTGACATCATGTGATTAACACATTGACATTTTTTGTTGTTGTTTACCCACCACTGTTGGCTTTTGTTTCAATACATTGTTTGAGAGGAGGAAATCATCATTGCATGCTTGTACTTAAATGCCCTACTTTCACAATAATACTGTAGTGTGAACTTTTAGTATTTTCCATAAATTTTACCCAAAAGCTAAATATCCTTAACTTTTTAAGAATACGTCACAGGGTTTAAAAAAATCTTTGTCAGATTCTTCTCATGCAGCCCTAGCTGCTATACTTATTTTTTCTCATCACATTCAGTCAGTTCTGACAATTTCCAGAACAAATTTCCATAAGAGCCAACAAAACACAAACATAGCAGGAGTCACAACTTAACAGACATCTTATCAAAAAAAAAAAAAAGGGGGGGGGGTGTCACATTAGCAGACTGATATGCATCCAAATGACAAGGCCAGGTTGTAGTGACCCCCAATGTTGTTAATGCAGTGTAAGATCAAGGTGAAGTAATGGAGCTGAAGTAATGGAGCTGAAGTAATTTACAAAGCATTTTAAGATGAGCTTCTAAATATGTAAAGAAGGAAAAAGGACTGTGGCGGCTGAGACAATGACCTTCCAAATTATAATTTTGGCAACACAGCAGTTACAGTCTTCAAGTAGCAAAATAAATAATTTGCCTTGATTGGAACTAACTATAGATGTGGATGACGCATCAGAAATAAGAGCACCTAGAGCTGTCTTGGTAATAAGTGCTATCTTAAAAATAAAAAGGAGTCAAAATAATCCCCTCGTGGGCAGCCACAGACCACAGCAGGAGCAGACTTATTACTATGAGACTTAACTAGAGACGGCTTTGCAGGTAGAAGCCGGGAAGGTAGAGGCATGGCTTCACTAATCAGCAGACTGGGGGATGAATGCGGGAAGAATCAATGCAAGGTGTGGTCATGTAAATACAGGAGAGATCCATTTGTATGAAAGGAGACTGTAATTCTCGTAGACACAAGCATGCCTTCTTTAAACTAATTTGACTGATTCCTTATCTTTGAATGACAAAGGGGGTTTTATGGTCATGTAGCAAAATGTCACAATAACTGCAAAGCTTCCTCTTAAGTGTAGTTAACCACATTAATGCAACTGAAGCATTAACTTTAGTTGCCATTCTCAATGTGTCATTTGGGCAGAAACCTGATTTAGTAATTGGGTAATGGTACAAAGACACATATAATAGCTTTAATATGTGTGATTTGATTGTCTGAAACAAACAAGAGCAAAACATAATTTACAATAAATTGGATTTCACTAATGAAAGCGTGGTAACATCTGTAGCGGGCTTGTAAAACTCGCCCCTATAATCCTTGTAGGAAATAATGGCTCAGACTGATGTTTCAGCCTTTTCCCAAAGGAGCTTGTCCCTGGATCTTTGTGCAGAGTGCTCCATCCTTTACCCTCCTTGCATTCCCTACAGTAAGGCCGTACAGTCAGGGAGCTCTGCTTTAAAGTCAAGTGCTTCTCGTACGCGGAGGTCTACCGGGACCAATCCTCCTCTCGATTCATTACCTTCAGGAGGCAGAGCTCCTTCTGTCGGGCACCATGACAACATGGCATTGCTCTTTTCCCTCCAGTCTTTTCAGGGGGGGGTGTCAAGTCACAGGAGACAAAGTGCACTGCCTTCACAAGCACCTAGCCAATTTAAGGTTATATGAATCATAGGATTTAACATGTCAAACCCAACTAACTCCTCTAAGAAGCACAGTCACATCGGAAATCAACCCAAAAACTCTCAAATGTTGCAGTCCACATCTTTAAATAACTGTAGCTCCGTAGATTTTTTAAAAAAAATAAACAACATAATTTGTGCTTGAGCAGAATTTCTCAGAGCTGATAAATTCATCTGAAAAAGCTGTATCCAATTACACATGTACTTAGAAAATTAAGTGAATAATAAATTGGGTTCAGAAAATGAATGAATGAATGAATGAATGAATAACATAATTCTGAATACACAAGTGTAATAGCTGCGCAGAGTAGTAGGATCAAGGTGTAACTCAAAGCTAAAGAAAACAACCCTATCAATCAACAACAGTGAGATACCTAGTCCTGCTTTGTATCCTCTAAAGTACTAATTAAGTTGGATCAACCCAGCAATTGATTGAAAATGACACTTCATTCACTTCATTATGTGAGACATGAGTGGAAAGATTGCTAATGATCACGGCAACCTCAGTGAAGTGGAATAAAACAGGCTAAGAGGAAAAATATAAAACCCACATGAATCAGACAATCGTAGGATTTTTCTGTAGCTGCTACAGCTTGTCAGACTGGGCTCCATCCAAACATACATGATTACCGCTAAAAGAGACAGGAGGAGATGTGTATCCATTTGACGCTCAGTGCATCAAATGGATACACAGGATATGAATATGAACAGTTTCATTTTCTTCATGTATGCAGTAATTTGATCTTTACCTAACAAGAACAATTCTCCCACTATTGGAGTTATTTTCATTAAGCAGAGTTGAATTAGAGAAATGACAACATTAGCTGGTAATCTCTGGGCTTAGATCTACATATAGTTTTATACGTCTAGCCTTGATTTCGTTGCCTTTTTCTCATTCATTCTACACAGTGTTAGAGGGGATCAGGCATAATGCCTTTGCAAATGCACATTAAGATAGTCCAACTGTTGTGCTGTAATTAAACTAGAACAATAAATCAACAGAGTGCAATCAAAAGTAAACTACTGCCTATATTACCTAAAACATAAACCTACTGATATAGGAAGCCAGAGAAACTAACAGAGAGGACGTGAAAACCTGCAGAGATATAAAAAGGGGAAAAATGATGCATAGCCCTGTTCCTGTGGGAGTCTTATGGTGAGTATGATATCATCCCTCTTATGAAAAATGTCTCCACACACACATGCACGGTATGCCTTAAATAACTTTTAATCAAATTTCAGGGTGTGGGTTTCAAAGCCTCTTACATTGAGGTTCATAACCAAAGCACACATGAAAGTGTCATGTCATGGACTGATAAGAGCCCTCAGTGAAACGAGTGCCTTATTCTACGCTGGACTAGACTACTGTTTAAAATACAATGGCATATGATTAGAAGTATACTGCACCTATTTTGATACTGATGACATTAATATCACTGCAATAAAAGAGAAAAATATCACTGCATAATGCAAAGACTAAACCAATTATATATAAATATAATAAACTGTGCACATTAAAACTTTTGAAAAAAATAAATAAATAAAAACTTGAGAATTAAATTAAAGATTTATACTGTGACACCATTTCATTTGCTTTGGTTCCAGTTTCTATAACTGATAATTTTTCCCATTATGCAAACGGCTCCTTCTATTGTCCAATGCACAAAAACTCTGCATGAAATAATGGGTGGGATTTTCTTCTGTAACATCTGTATGTTGCTCAGAGTTTAAGCCTGTCTTGCACTAGCACCTTCCAGCTTCAGGCCACAAATGTGTGCATTGCATTTCTTTTACACTCACTTGCACAGAGCAAATGCCCTTAATAACCATTTAGCTGCTAAGGCACGCTTGTCTGTCCCCCATTCACAGCCTTGGCCACTAATTACCTTTCCAAAGCAATAGACATTTCTGTGTTCCCTCAATGCTTCTCTTTTTCTCAGTACAATCAGCCAGCTGCCTTGACTGGTAGGAATGTGTGCTCTGCACAGACCTTAAATGATGTCTAGTACCAACCCTTACACAAACATCAACTTAATACACTCTTCATTTTCTGCCCATCCTTCCCACATCAAAGTTTGTTTGTTTTTCAACACTGCAGATCTTATCTTCTTAAATTCACCAGTATGCATCTTATTCTATAGGTTTGAATGGATGTGGTAATGCACATTACATTACATGAATGCCAGACCAATGGTTACACAAATCTAAGTGTTATAACAGCATGCAGCTCTTATGTAACTTATGTGAGCAAAAAATGTGCTAAGCCTAATATCTCAACTGTGAAACAAAATTCTGAAAAGCCAGTGTTTTTATATTTAAAGGTCAGATCCGATTTTATTCTTGGCATATCCAGGAGGAATTAAAAGAAAATCACCAACACAGGTTTAAGAGCTAAATTGCAACCTCAATACAGAGCTCAATAAAGATGAAATATAAAAGAGAAATATTGCATTGCTACAGTAATTCATGATTTAAAGTAAAGGCAGACTACCTTACCTCAAAAACAAATCCACTAAAATTTTACTATTCTATT
>JAPTGZ010000022.1:18292762-18313581 GCA_029814645.1 Fowleria isostigma | reverse complement strand
ACACACACACACACACACACACACACACACACACACACACACACATTTATATATAAATATAACCAAGGCCAAATGCAACTGAGTGTCCTTCATCTACTCATCTATTATCAAATTGATTGAGAGGAGGTGACCATCTCAGCAGAAGTCAGTCATGAGTATATTTAATTGTTCAGAAAACAAGGCCACATTTGAGGCTATTACAAATCCCATAATGGGCTTCACACACCTCGTAGATAGTGAAAAAGCAATCATGCTGGAATAGTCAAAGCACAGACACTTTCAGTGGCTCTGCTGGACAACTGCGAGAGATGAAGACCACGATCAGGAGTGACATGAATACCAAACAAACGTCAGTCCATAGTGAGTACAGCTCAATCATTTATACAATGATTTGGAATTTTTTATTTTTTTTATACACACTAAAAAGGTGTAATACTGAACATAAAATATGCCATTGGTATAATAATTTTCAGAGCTGTAACATACTCCAGGAGAAGTGAGTTAGTTACTTTGTAGATGGTGTTTCTGGACCTTGGAACCTGTAAATATAATTTTACTGAGTGCTCCTCCCTTCCTGAGCTCTTCCAGTGAGGTGCCCTCGATCAAAGCACATAACCCCCATTTCCCACTGGAGCTGCTCAATGGCCAGTAGTGGTGTGTGTTTACACTAGCGTCTCTGCCACTGTGAATGTGTAGAACTGAATGTGAAGCAGCTCTCTAAAATAACATTTTGTTCTTATCAGAACTCTTATGTATAAGAAAAAATATGTTTGTGTATATATTGATAAGATACATATAATATCTGAAAGAGCAAAATCCTCCCAGCTATATTTTGAAAACATCAGCATGTTGATGGTGTCGTCTAGGTATAGGAGCTAATTAAAATGTTAACGGCATTTTTAACTAAACTTACTTTGACATATCATATTAACAAAATATTTTTAAATGTATGTTTTGCTGAGTAGGCTCCTTTAGGATCTTGAATAAACAACTTTCAAGTGCTTACAAGTTAGCTGCTGCCCCTCTATGATGTAAAAAAAAAAAAAAAGAATTTCAACATCCATTTGCCTCATTCGCTGGAAAAATACACTCAAAGTTTGCAGCTCAATTACACATAGGCAAACTAATAGTACTCTGAATATTTACAAGCATAAAAGTGCACATAATGAATCATCCATTAGAGCTTGCATCTGCACGTTAACTTTGGTCTGCCAGATCCATCCATCTGTCCAATTTGTTGAGGTAGATGGCTGAGAGAAATTAGATGAGGAGGCAAGCCCAAAGCACTTACTTGGCATTAAAAGCATGTATATTATCAATAATGGAGGAAGGAATTTAAACAACAAATCGAGCATTTTACGGAAAGGCCCGCTGTACTTGTGATGCCAATCATTAATACAAATCAGTGTAAGTGTGCTGAAAAACAAACAGCAACATGTTCCATCATCCCCGTGCCATGTGTTGACATTCTTGTCTGATCCTTATTTGGTTTAATACATTTCTGATGGAGCCAGCTAGTTATTTGTGGTTAATCACAATTGGCTGCAAAACAATCGGAAAAAACACATCGCTTTCGTACACAGCGTTCATCAGCACAATGCAATATTTCAACTGCAGATTCAAAATAATAAACAGGACAAAAAAGTAGAAAATGTTTAGAAAAAACAAAACAAAAAAAACACACACACTCCAGTTTATACACACACACACACACACACACACACGAGAGCTCACCTGAATAGGACCAGTATGGGTCACTGGCTGCCCTCCTCTCCCTCATTACGCCTCTGCTTTCATGATGTCCGTCGCTGGCATGTTGAGGCTGGCCATCCAAAGCAACTGTGGAAGCAGAGATATAGGTCAGAAACTCTACTGTGTGGGGGGGAGTTAAAGAACATGTTGGAAAGGAACTGAATATTCAAACAGCAAGCTTTGCAAAATTGTCCAATATCAGTGTCCTGTCAGGGATGTGGGTGTTGCATTCACAGCTGGTGGTAAGAGCAATGCTTTCATAAATAAAAGGAAGATAAACACCTGGAATTACATATTACAGAAATTACAGCTAACTCTACACTTTGATTTAATAAAGACATCCAGACAGACACTCAAATCATCTCTGAAATTGCACTTGCAGCACTTTCTTTCAGATGGACCTTTCAGCAGATGATGGAGACCAAACTAAAATTGAACAAGATTAACTTTGTTATTTGACAGATACGCATGTGGATAAAAGGACAGTTTGCTGAACTTCATATCCCCTCACACTGATCCAGTGAAAACAGAGGCATCAGCAGCTGTTGTGACCATTTGTACCGAACACAATCCCTTGCTTTCAGTCCAGGTACCATCATTTGACATATCGCCGTAATGGGCAGTAATAATCATTACTATCAGAGATCTGTGGAGAACAAGAGAAAGCCTCTCCTACAAACCCTATGATTCCTTCTGCTGTGCTCAACAGTTAGCATCAGTCAAGTCCTTTACAGCAGCAACTGGTCCAGAAAAAGAAAAAAAAAAAAACCTAAATGGACTGGCTGGTCAGTGTGTTGGTAAGTACAAGTACAAATGTAAAAATGTGGAAACATTTGGAAAAATGTAGAGAGAGCATTATCTACAATAGAGCGACAAATATGTCTTCTAAAAGCTAAACTGCCCAAAAGAAACTGCAGCAAAATATCAGTGAATGCTGGAGGCACTAATTTTCCTTGAGAATACATATTCCCGTGAGCTTATGTAGTCCTGTACTTGTAATTCAACGTATTGGTAAAAATAAGCTCCCCATCAGATGCAGTCTGTGCCAGAGGAGGAAACAACATGTCTAGCTGAAACCATCTTCAATTGGCTGCACGAGTAAGACAAGAGTGCTCCTCTGTTGCTTTAAGCAATATCAGCTAATATTGGTTTCCTGTTGCTAGACGGATGCAAACAATTGGACGGGCAGATTGTTTCTGTGCCTGTCCAATTGCAGGAAAAAGTAAAATAAACCAGCAACCAGAGAGGATCATCTGCCAAACCTGAAATAAAAACAGAAATCCCTTGCACCTGCTGCAATAGAGTTTCTGATTTCTGATTCTATTTAGATCCACTTTTCACTGAACAACACTCAATACAGTTGTCGATGTATTGACACTCCACGGTTCACTCAATAAACATTGCAGCTTGGCACAGAATGTAATCTTGCACCCAAAATGCACTAAAACTAACAAAAGCACTTCAAAATCAATTAATTCTTCTTCTCTTGTAAGCACCTCTACTAGTAAGAACACTTCATCACTAAGGTTGCAATATCTAAACCACTATTTCAGCACTGTGGTAAAAATAATACATTAATATTTATGTATTACACTGGATGTCAAAAAAGTAACATCTGTGAGAGATGGGAGCAAAAGGCTGTAAAATGAAAAAGAGGAATTCTGTTGTGCAGTCTGCTGTGAGGAACAGCATTCAAAGGATTCAAAGACGCCTACGGTATTTTGCAAGCAAATACAATATCACAAATTTGTACGACTGCCTAAATCAACCCCCCACCCCTCAAAAAAAGGAAAAGAAAAAAAAACAGAAAATCCCTCTCACCTACTCATTTTAACATCCAAACTCAACCACAGATTGTAGGATCAACACAGAAAAATTACAGAATAATTCTTTGTGAGATTCTGTAATTTGTATCAAAACTAAGCCATTTTAGTTTGTTTTAAATAAGAATCACACGAGACTGGTGCATCTGGCCGATCCAGAATTGGAAATAGAAAACTATATTGCGTTTGATCAACACTGTGAAACTGGACAAGGCCTCCGTGTTTTAGGGCACATTCTACATCTTCTGTCTTTAATTATACACATTCATACAAAGAGAAACACAAGAGCAGACAAAGCCTTTATTGATTATTCCTCAATTCTGCAGTCCTAAAACAGATACAGACTGTTTTTTGCCGATTTGCCTCAGGGCTATTTTTTTTTCCCCCTCATACTGAAATACAGAATGTGACAAGAGGCACATGAGTCTCAGAATGTAGGGATGGGAGTTGGAGACTTTATTTACACCACAGTTAGGCTCATCCATCTGAAAGTCGATCAATCCTTTTATTGATAACATTTCAGCAAAAAACAGTTCTCCATTTCCATTCCAATATGTCTCTGTGTTATGATAACTACTCTGTGTCACAAACGTCATTGTCATGAGGTGCTAATAGGCATAACAAGCCAAGAAAGGGTTAAAATAAGACTCCTGGGAGTCCTGGAGTGGTAGTTTGCTTGATCAGTCTCTCAACACGTATAGCGCGCACATATACACATAACACACACACACACACACACACACACACATATATCTAGCTACTCAAGACAAGCTTAGCTCTTACTAATAGTTGCATCATTACCAGGGATTAATTAAACTAAGCACTACATCAAACCAAGCCTTCCTTTGCATGTTACTTTTTCTAAAAATTGTCTCAATTATGGTATGAGCCACATACATAGTATTTTCCAAATCAAATTTGCTGCTTGGAGGGAGGTCACAGAGGCTACGTGGGTAAAGTCATAATTGGCTCCTTTGTTATTATCAGATGTATCAACTCACTATGGAGAAATGGGTAGAAAAAAGGGTGAAATAAAGAGGGGGGGGGGGTCGCTGTGGCTGAGACTTGGAGCATATTTGAAGGCAGGTTGTGAAACAGGAGGGCTGCACCGTCTTTGATCAGGGAGCATAGGAGACAGCACCATGTCAACAGTTTACACTCATCCATGTCAGCCGTCCCCTGTGGGCACAGGATTAAAGCCACAGCATCTCTGATAGAGCAAAGCAGACAACGCAGTCAGAGCTGGGCCTGAAGGAGACTGAGGACTGCACTCAAACATTCACAAACTGTAAATTGGGAAGACACAAGTGAATTACAATTTTGTAGGTTAACCACCAGTTTAAATGTGACGACACATACAGGCAGCTCAGGCTAAAAGGTATTCCATACATTTAGAAACTGTGAAACCATGCCTTACATTTCAATACTTTTGAGAGACTGAGAAAAAATAAAATGCATCAAAAAACCTACAGAATAGCACCTTGTGCAATGTTGAAGAATACAAAATAAGTTTCCCTTTTTCATTGCCCTAAGGGCGGTTAAATCATCTACTCCTCCATTAAGCCCTGCTATTTGTTCCATAATATTGCACTCAACAACAAGGCAAGAACCCCTGAGAGCCCTTGAAAAACAGCAGCCTAACAACAACCACAGGAGCGTTTAACTTGCATTAGTCATTGGGGGCTCGAGTTAAAATATCAATCTCATCACCTGTGTTGGCATCAGAAAAGTGACGTCCAGAATGTGGAATATATAAAACTGAATAAACTACGGCATGCCTTCTAATGTACAGCAATAATTTAGGGGAACAAAGAGTAGTGGCAGGATGATGATATATTTAAGATGGCAACACTAACTTAACAAAAAACATACCTACAAATGATGCATGGGTATAAGTGTATTATTCTCAGTAATACATTGTAGGCTGCAGGTGTACAAATGTGAATTTTCTTTGGCTTTCTTCTTACAAATCAAGTGATCACTTACTGTGGTTAATTCCATATTGATTTTATAATGTATTAAAAATAAAACTGAAAATATGGACTCAACCCAGATAATGTGATCTCTAGGAGAATGAGAAAAATAGCATCACAGGGAAAGAGTTAAGACTTCAATAGATCCATTCCTCCCCCTTCCATTTCATCCATTTTGCTATCATTGTTTCCAATAACACGTTCTAGTGACAATTGGATGTGCAGATTTTAGCATCTTCAGACTCCCCACTGGTTTCTAATTTCAGTTGCACAAGCCTTGACATATACTTTAACAGAAAAAGGAAGTAACAAAAGCAGGTGCAAACCCGTTTTTGGTCATTTTTTAAAGTTTAAAGAAGAAGAATTTAGTATTCATGGAAACACATCAACTTGTTTTGTTGTAGAGAGTTAAACAACAAGACAGCCATTTACAGTTTCCCATCTATCCATCAGCATTTAGCTTAGCATAAAGCTCAAGACAACAGATTGAAAAAAACAATTGGAAACGACACAAAATCCTCATAGCGGCTGAAAGCAAAATGACCTTTGCTGAATGGCATTCTTTGTCTCTGCCCTTGTTTCCTGTCTGATCTCTACTCTGGACCATCGGATACAAGCTCAAACAAAGACCTCAAACCGCCCAGAAAAAGAAGTGGTCATGTTATTTTAACCTATTAATAAAGAAAAAGGAGGCATTAACACTTTCACTTCACTAGCAGTTTGCAAAATAAGTCACAAGCACTTTCTCTTAACACCTGACCTCACTAAGCCTAATAAAGGCAAGATGCCAAAATGTTTGGCTGTATTAAGTGAATTATTTTCAGCAAGTCAGTGCCATCTTGCTGCCTCAGTATCAACCTGCTTTACATTCAGGATTATATACACAGCAGCATGTCAGTGAAGTGAACAGCACACTCACTTCACCCATCCCCATTTTTTTTCCCTGCTAGGCTTTAATTAGAGGGAGACCGAAAGCATAATTAAATGTACTAATTAGGCAAACTACAGTCTAAGCAATTTATATTATTCTGTCTGAATTTATACCATTTCTCCCATAAGAGTATGAGGGGCAGCCTGTTGGTACTGAATTGCTATGTATGGTATATGTGGAACAAATGTCCATGAGCAGACAGCTGCTGTCCATAGAAATTCATGTGCAATGAATATAGTCAACTGTCAAATGTAAGGACATCTATGTAGCTCTTCATTTTAGTCATTGAAAACTCCTACCTTTATGTCAAACACAGCAAAATCACCAATGTGCAGTCATTCCAGAGTTCACGAATAGTGCAAGAATGATATTAGGTTTGTTAAAAATGAGAATAACAAATATGTACACGGCTCATAAATATGTGTTCCAAACCATGCCAATTTTTATGGTTAATATTTATTTTATTTAAGGTCACAGTACTAGAAATAAGGTCAAGGTTCCTTGTGAAGCAGACGTACAAAAAAAAAAATTGGACCGAGCGGTGCCTGACATGGAGCATGCATGTGTTTCTCATTCCATCTGGAAGTGGGTTGATGTGGCTAGATACCCCCAGAAGTGTTCAAGTCACACTGCAGACCTTGGGAACAGGGAAAGTGCCAAGATCAGCCAAAGCTACGGCACACAGGGAGCCAAACCTCAGGGCTAAAAGATCAGGCTTAGAAATAATAAAAACAGTCAAATCCCAATGCAGATATTTAGGCCTACACAGCTGAAAGCAAATAAGCAGTTTCAGCAAAGAAGATATTAGCACCCTTGGGTCAAAGAAATGTAGCCATGTTACATTAAAATTAGTCTACTAATAAATTGTTCCTTGAGCAAGCCATGTAAGAATAAAAGTGGGAAAAAAAATTACAATAACTAATTTGAAAATACACCATGACAGCTCGTCTATATAATGTTATTCTTGTGCGTGTATGAACATGTCTGTGTGCATGTCAAGCCCTGTCTGGTTCTTTGTTCATCATGTTAATTGACAGGAAATGCTGCTGCACATTCAACAGAGCCAAGATGGTTTTGTCAATGGCATGCAGGGGGCTGAAAGCCTAAAATACAACTTCGTAGTGAGACACAGAGACAGGAAGAGATAGTGAAGTGACACAAACTCAAAACTAACTTTTAAACAAATCCAGAAAAAACAGTGACTAAAACACACACTCACACACACACATGTGTATATATATATATATATATATATATATATGTGTGTGTGTGGATATATATATATATAATTATTTACTTGTAAGCATTGTGAGCATTACGGCCTTGGACCTCCTCCCAAGCAGAAACACTTTTGTTTGTGTTTCATTAGGGAACTTGAACAACAAAACGAGTAGAATGGAAGGAAGGGCAAAGAAGGCGTACTTGACTTTCTCATTATGCCGCACTTGCTCTGTCTATTCTCCAAAGTTATGTGGAGAAATGTGGAAAGGGCCATCTCATTATAATCAAAACCAAATGTGTCACCAACTTTCAATCTATTCAGAGTTCAGATGCCTGCACTCCACCTGCAGTATTTCTCCTCTTAAAAAGGTATATTGTATGGATTCATGTTACTTATGCTGCAATAGCATGAGAGTCAGAGGCAACGGGAGTAGTGCAACATGTTATATCTTAAACAGTATCTCAGCTTTTTACTGGATAGAAGGAACACGGTACATGAAACATCACACTTTGACACTGAACATGTGGATGAAAAGTTTTAGAAGAAAGTCTCCGGTGTATTTAGTCTTCCTTGAATAGAAAAACTCAGAAAAAAAAAAGAGACAAAACACACACACACACACACACACATCCTGACATTTATTCTCTATTCATAAAAAGCCAGTAAAGAACTATTGTTCTATTGTCTCAGCGAACTGACTCTTATGAATTAAAACTCCACGACTTCCTACAGTAAACTCAATATTTAACTCACTAACATAAAGGCTGAAGCTAGACTAGACTGGCTCCCTTTGAATATTGTAAAATTATACAATAAATCTGAATTGTAAATTGTAAATTGTCAAATGTGCTTCTAGGCCATTGGTAGTACAGTGAATTAAGTGCATTAAATAGCCTGAGCGCTCACTGATTGAGTGCATCAGAGGCTTTGATGAAAACCATTAACAAGATTAAATAAATTCAAGGCTCAAGACCTCTATACAAAAGTCGCTATACTGTATATTAGTCCTTTCAGAATGCAGCAGTGAGAGGGCAAAGACCTGCATCAAAGCCAAAATTCACATCTTGTCATTCACTGTATTATTAAATCTCAAACATACCACAACTTCTGACTTTATTAATTATCAGTTGGTGTTACTAGCTGAGTGTAACCAACTGTAACCATGATAACAAAGGTCATAGCTCAGTTGGTGCCACTAGACAGTTTATTTTTTTATGCGTCCACCCATACCTATGATGGTATGTCTGTTGCTAAGTCACTTGTTGGTCCACCCATCTGGATTACATTCATAATCAATTCCTTTGCTGTACTGGAACTCCGTAGCGAGTAGTTTTTAGTGCTAATGCAGTTCACATGAAAATTTAATGAAGGTAATGTAAGTTATGTCAAATGGAATGTGAACGTATTATTGAACTTGTGTTCTTGTTCTCCAATTTAACCTACATTAGGCTGGAGCTCTTGTTGATGTTTAAAGAAGATGTAAAACAATCCAAGTTTCTCCTTATAAATTCTTATCAAGCATCTACTCCAAAATTTAAGGCAACATCTGTAGCGCGTCACTTCACCACGCTTCATGAAAATTAGTGCAGTATTTTTGGGGTAATCTTACTGACAAGACAGGCAGGCAGACAGATGGACAGACACACAATGTGAGGTAACACATTACATCCTTTGCGGAGCTGATGAACATGTCTCCAGACACAGTGTCAGTGCTGTGCTGTATATAACAGCGCTGACTGCCAGGGAAAATTTACTCTGAAAAGTGAGGTTTTCAAATTTCAATATGTGGCAACTGGATTGCTTAAGTGCTAAGAGCTTGTGAGGTCATTCCTCTGGACATGGTGTACGGCCCCTGCACGAATTGTCTAGTTATTGATTCGCAAATAAATTCTGCTGCCTCCAGTGGATACGTTACACTCTTCACACATTACTGACGTTCATAAATGCGACTGTTGATTACTGGAAATGCATATGGCCTTGTGTGAACTCCACAGGTAGATAATGTGATACCTGCCTTTCCAACCCACTGACTCCATCACTGCCGTGGCCCCCCTGCTGAAATCATACATTGTAATAGCTTCAGAAAGGTGATTTAGAAAAGAGAGTCTGTCAAACCAAATATGTCAAGTAAAAAGTATGCTCCAGCAAATGAATTACACGTATAGAACTGTAAAGCTGGGAAAAAAAAAAAAAAAAAAAAAAGGTGCAGCAGTAGAAATATTTGTTGTTGCTGATGAAAAATACCTAACCTGCAGCTCACTAGCCAAATGACTCGATATTGGCCATAAATAATACCACTGCACTAGGACTTTGCATGCATCACTTCCAAACAGGCTCTTGAAACCTGCCTGCGGCCATACAAGCAGACAGACCTCCTCCCTTCCTCTTTAAATGCTCTTTGATGTTGGACTCTAATCAATACTTGAAGGCTGAATTTAGAAGCGATAAATAAAACCATGAGGAGCAATGCACATGATACCGCTATAACAGCCTCTTTAGTAGCCTCACTAAGTAATGTTTACTGGACACAATTCATTATTTATATTTCAAAACAACAACCGCAATGCAAACATCCTTTTTTTTCCCCTCAAAAAATAACTGATGTAAAATAGTCTAGAGCTGACCAACATGCATTTTTACACTTCAATTAAAAAAACATAAATTCAAGTCACAATTTTGCAGTAGCATATTGCATGCTAGATCTAAAGATGATGTCTAAAATTTACACTTCACACTCTGATTTGCAATATTTAATACATTAACAGTATTTCTTCCCATCTCTGTGAGTTGATAACACTTGTAATGAGATATTCACGACAAAGAAAACAACACCACAAAAATCACTTAAGTGTCCTCAAAAGCACAAGAACTCTGTTTATCACCTTTAGGGAGGATTTGTTGCAAGAAATCGATTGGTGTGTCATTATGAACTAGCCTCTAATTATCCAAAAGTGATTACAAGGCAATTACACATAATTCATGACAAATGAGTACATCTGTCAAGACCACAGTTTTTCACATCTACACTTCCACACATCCCAGTCAGCCTTGGTTTCAGATGTTTCAGCCGGATGCCTATTTATTAAGAAATCTAACTGTACCTTATTCTGTTCAATTAGCAGCACTCTGAAGAAACAGACAATCACACCGAGTCCATATCAAACTTACAGACGTCACCTTGGCACCGATTCCCTCACCTACATGTAGTCAAATCTGCAGCAAAACAAATCCAAGGCTAATAAACATGAGATCCAATGCACACAAAAGCACAGGCAAACAAAGACTGAAAAACAACATTCAATTGAGCAGTGCTTGGCTGTGACTCAAGGTAATGATTCTAATCAAGCAGCAACACCACAGCTGAAGCGCCAAAGCCTGCGTGCAAGGCCAGTTATTAGGGCTTATACATTCTGGTTGAGGGAAATACAAGACAGCAAAATGAAAGAAAGGAGTAAAAACATTGTGTTCCACAGGACAGGCAGCTCTCTGACCTGCTTGCATGCCCTCTCTCCAGCCAGCTGATTTGCTTTTAGTGCACAATTGGAAGCAACCACTCACCATGCACAAAAAACTAATATTAAAATCCAGGCTTTGACAGATCCCTTTAGGATTCTTGGTACTTTGCTGAGTATATACATTTATAAATCAGTAATTGTTATCTTCATAAAAGGGGAACAATGGGTCAGAGCAGAATGGCGAATCCTGTCTTCGCTAAGCTGAATGTCCTCCATGCTGCCCTCTGAATCCTCTTACCAACAAATAAAAAAAATACTTTTAATCTCGCTGTTGGCAGGACATTTTTTTTTTATATGTATGAAGGAGAGCAATAACCATGCAAATACTCGCTTTCCCATATTATTGTTATGTCACCAGTGTCACAAAGCTTACAAAACATTTAACTGAACACACCTTACAGCAGCGCGGATGATTGTTTTTGAGAACCGTGAGGCAGAGAGAGCAGTTGCTAGTTCCCACCTGCCTCACGCTGACTGTTAAGTGGGGGGACAGATGATCTCTGGAATCCCTGAGTGATTAGCCGTTACCTGGGGATAGGTCTCCAGTGCTGTGGTAAACACTAGTGTTGGGAGGTTTAGATTAGCTGTGACAATAACATACAGCAGCTGTCACACCTTCAGCTAACACCCATGTTGTGCAGATAAGCACACATGCAGGAATTTGTAAGACATTGCAGCTAAAATTACCCAGGAATCAAGAGTCGGCGTGTACCTGTCGTATTTTCCATTTGTGATTTTCTTAAAGAGTCAACGAATACAACTGTTGACTGCTATGTCAAGCATTTTTACTATTACTGTCTAATAAATATGAAAGTTGTCTTTGTTGAGGAAGCGTAAAATACTGTCTTTCTGAAATATGAAAATGTCAAAGGAAAAGGCCATGGTATTCAAATCCCTAGTTAATTAGGGTTCTACTACCAGGAGGGTTTGGATGTTTGTGTTGAAGAACAGAAACATTTGCATTCCCCAAAGGGGAGCATGTCAACAGGATCGATAGTGTAGTCTCCAAACTCCCGTTCTGGCTCCTAAAACTACCCAACTCAGCACATCTTCCCCCTTGGAATTCTCTGAAATTAGCCAACGCCAAATTTTTACAGCGGCCGCTATTTGTTCTATAAAATCTACAGATTCTTTTTAACAATCAATTTTGGCCAATGCTAAGACATCAGAAAGTAAGCTTTAAGATACAAGCACCTGGAAAGGGCCTGCTAAATGCTTTCCTGTCTTTTTTATCATGCGATAAAATACAGATGACCCCCTTTCACTGTTGTTTAGGGGCCTTTTCTAGAAATAGACAAAGATCCCAGAGAGACAGTCGAAGTGTGTGAGAAAACAAACAGAACATCAATCTCTCCCTAAACCCAAAGGAAAAAGCTTGGGGACTGATGTCACAGGATGTTAACTTAGGGAGGAAAAACAAATGACATAAAATTAATGAAATGGTTTTAGCACTGGAGTGGAAAAGTGGATATCAACTCAATTTACAATTGGCAGGCTAACAGGTTTACCTGATAACAAACAAGCTTTGTTCATTTAGGTTAGAATGCTAATGACTGACCCTTAATATAATGGTCTATTCCTGTTGACAATATACTCACAGCATTTCACCACACAATATTATGTGTCGAACAATCTTCTTAAACTGGAAATCTGGCTGTAATTTTTAGTTATTAAATGATTACACTATGTTTTTATTTTTATTTATTTATTTTAGTGCAACCAAATGTCTGTCAACCGTCATATGACTGTAGTTCCATTCAGTTGGATTAAAAGCTCTGTGTCGCAGATCTTGGTGAAATGTGTTACGAACAATATGTGATTTAATTGATTATTTTCTGGTTAAACAAACTGAAGACAGAGCTCAATGCGGTAATACTCCTCAGTGGCTCACCTAGTATGACAGACCCCCGTGCCGTGATAAGGCGTGTCATGGCCATTTACTGAAACCAAGTCTATTTTCTCTTCCCCTTCATTTCCTGTCTCTCTCTAATATGTTTATCAGTTAAAGGCAAAATGCAAAAAAAAATACTCTGTCCTTACTAAAACTATATTCTATTCAAGACTGAGGGACACATTCACAGTTAAAATATTACAAGAAATAAAAAGGTTGCATTTTGACTTTTTTTGATGAGGAAAGATCTGAAGAGGAATGAATTTTTTTTTTTTCATGATTTTCAGAAAGCAGAACCTTTATCTGACTAATTCAATGTTGCCCAGCCCTAGTCTAAGTGATGCTAATTGAAGCCTTAGAGCTAAAAAATTCACTTTGGATAATCTGACAGAAACTATAAGAAGTAACAATATTACTCTTCCATATTTTTTGGGTGGAAAAAAAAGCTCTTCTTGAACTTGTAATAGGGGCTAAAACCACTGGGTGAGTTGGTACTAAGTGATCCACTATATCCTCTGTGCAGTGTTAGTGACAGCTGGTTTTCCACTTAAACAAAGGAAGGCTATGGTCTTCCTGAATGCAAAGTGAGTATACGTCATTATGGAACAGTGTTTTCTCTGCTTCCTCAGTCAAACCTGACAAGTAAAAAGTCACTGCCAAACAAGAAAATACAGAGCCAAAATCCATAACAGCACCAACAAAAACTGACTTTTTACTAGACCACATAGGCCTAATATTTCAGGCCCCAGATATAAGGTGACCTAAATAGTTTGTGGCGCAAAAAAAAAAAAATTAAATTAAATAACATTAGCACATCTATCATTCTGAAAATTTTTAAATAACTTTCAGTAAGGGCCTCAAAAGGCAGTGTCTTTGAGGCTTTACTAAAGACTACAACACGTCAGTAGAGCAAAAGAGACATTAAAATCCATAATGAATGATGTCAAAATATAGCTTTTACATAAATTTAAATAATGAGACTGCTTAAAAGTAGCACACTGACAATGTCTGTATAAAAATATCCATGCTGGAAAAACAGCTAATGTCAAAGATCTAAGATTGTCAGATTTACATGGCATATTGTCAAGTTTACTCGTGTTTCCTCTCAATTTAAACAAAACTGGCGATTCAATTTTAAGGTAACCTTAATGCACTGCAACAACAGTGTGACTTCCAAAAATCATGTAGCACACCTACTTCTACAGCTGCTCAAGGTAATAAGGAAATAATTTATGCCGGGGTTAAAATGTAATTCATCAAACGCAACTTGACTATTATTGAAGCTGCTTATTTTGCATTCTGTGGAGCATGTTGAGCCTGATAAAACAAGCACAGCCTAATCCTATATCTTCATAATTCACGACAGGGAAATGAGCCTCATGGAAAGGATAGCCTAGTTTTGATTTTGTTTTTCCTTACCAATAAAAAAAAAATAAAAAAAAAGACAATTGCACCGACAAAAAAAAAAAAAAAAAAAGCAAAGAGCACAAAGCAAACACATGCTCTGTTGACCCACAACAGCACAATGCAGGAAAAGGCAGCCTGAAGGGTCCACTGTCTCCACTCACCATAGGGCAGCACTGACTGACAGTTCAGCTGTAAGTAAAGCTGACACAGTATCACATCGCAGTAAGATTGTTTAAGGGGTAAGAGGATGTGGCGAATGAAGGACACAGGACATTTATTGATATGGCCAAGTCCTTGAGTGCAGGAGTATATGTCCTTTAGTGACAGTGCCTTATTGCCTCAACATTAATCACCATTGTCATGAAGCTCAGGAAATAAGTGCAGTAGTTTCCCCCAACAGCAATTTTCCTCCCTTGTTTCAGACCGGCCTATTCGTATCCTGTGTGTGTATGTGTGTGTGTGTGTGTGTGTGTGTAGGGTGTGTGTGTATTGGATGCAGCAGGGACAGATGAAATGATTTGGAGTGAAGTGGCTGTGAGTCATTCTGAATGATTAAAATGCTACAGTGACCAGCTTGGAGTATCTTGGCTGAAAGGCTGAGTGAACTCAACCATACACACCAAGTAATGAAGTGATGACTGATTGCCTTGATTAACATAAGTTAAACAAATAAACAGTTTAATCACAATTAATGTCAGATTACTGTAATTATCATAAATAATATGCTATTGTTCTCATAACGCTGAGCTCAAATCAAACGGAATATTCCACTTATATTCACGCTTGCAGTTCCACATAGGACAGCTTCACATCTAATGTCTGCCGGCCTGCTCTTGACAATGTGCTGCCTGACACACTTACTATGAACCTCTAAGTGCTAATACTTCATCTCTGGAGCCAACGGGTGTATGCTTACTGCATCTGCTCATATCCGCAAAGACCTTTCTATAATATTACATGTAAACATATATGAGAGACTTTTTTATTAAATGTAAATTCTATTAAAATGTAAACAATTTCTGATTGTTTATGTAGAGAGCAGCAGGGCTGAGCGATATGGTCAAAGCATTGCCGTTTTTTTTTTTTTTTCCTCCACAGTACTAGAGGCAATTCACAATTTCAATCCATCAATTTGAGCCAAGACAGTCAAAAACATTAAAACCAAAGAGAAGCCAAACTGGAATAAAAAGCAGCAGTTACAAGGGTGTCAAAGTGCATTATTTGTTTAAAAAAATATAAATAATTGTGATTACACCCAACAAACAGCTCATATTATTAATCTTTTTCAACAAGAAAAGCCTACAGATGAAGCACTTATCACTATTTTGTTATTTTCACTGTTTTCAGAAAGCTAAAACTCAATTATAGAGTCCAACATGAGAACAGTTACGGTTGGAGATGGAGGGAAAATTAATATAATAATTTGGAAATTATGATCTTTGACATATCCTTATTCCCCACTCTTATTCCCCTTCTGTGAGAACTAGTACTTACATGCATCTGTTTTAATTGCCATGACTATGTCGTCAAAATGGATTAATTTCAATCCTCCAGAACAGGGTTTTCTGACACTGACCATATTTTTTTTTTGAGTGGTCACAAACATTAAATTAGATACACGATGAAAAAAAAATTATTTCTGAAAGTAAACACGAGGCTGCAGAAATCTACCAACCCTTGGGAAATTACCAAGAGAACATTTCCAAACTGCATCTTCCATTAGTAAGGTCACTCAGCAACTTCACAGTTAAGTAGTAAGAAATTCACACCATGCAATAAAAACACAAGTCATTTTCAACATCTGACTCCTAAAGTACTCAACGTTTACATTTGCTTTTTTACACTATTTAAATGTTAATCATAATTATCAAATATAAAAAAAAAAGTGTTGTTGCAGAGAACAAACTTTATTTTCACCAACCAAACTTGTGAAAAAAAAAGGCAGAGAATTTCAAGTGCTAATGAAACACTTTTTTAAACATTTCATTAGTTTGCAGTAAACATGCTGCGATGAAGATGGCACCATTGTACATAACCAATGACAATGCCTCATTGTTGGAAGATTTTCCCGTCTATAAACACACCATCAGATTGTCATTTAATTTGAGAAGTACAGATAAAAAGGACGGAAAACCCGCTTGCAAAAGGATAAACAGCAAATTATGAGCAAAAGTGATTAGTTGCGATGTTTCCCCATTGGACCATTTAGTGGGTGGAAGAGGCAGCTGGTGGAAAGACAACAGATAACAGCGCACCGAGGCCGTCGACGATCGAGGCTGAACATATGTTGGTGATGCTTTTCTGAAGCAGGAGAGTTACTTTTCACATCTTGTGTAAGTTCTTCTGTACATACTGAAGCAGTTACATAGCAGGCAGAGAAGGCCCTTGATGATAACGATGCTGTTGCCAGTAACAGTGATGTCCAGACAGCGAGAGTCGTGCTAGCACAGCAGTACATCAGGACCTCAATTACAAGTTTAATAACAAGTGTGCACACCAACAGTCTTTGTGGGGCTGGCACTGACTGTCTTTTATAAAGGACTTTCATACAAAAGAGAAAATGGCCAAAACATTAATTATTTTTATTTGCATTTCTGAAATCTAGTTTATATAGTTCTTACCATCTACAGTATATTGCACTCTGAAGCTGCATTTCTTTATTTTTTTATTATTATTATTTGCTATCTTTATTATTTCTATTATTTGTCTTTTTAACCAAAACTCACATCATTTTCTCATTACTTAGTGATGTTATTAAGGAAATGTATATAATTATTGAAGAGCTACACCTTCAAGCACCAGGATTTCACTTCCAACTACTCGGCTCTAAAACAGTCGTTTCTCTAGAGGACAATTTCAAAGTAACACCCCCAACTCCTCATGTTCCTCCCGCAGGATGCATCAGCAATGTAGGGAGGGATATTTGGGGAGAGTGGACCCCACTCTCCTTGTGATTAGTGACATAAAACATAGACTAGATTAACATCTCTAATATGTAAAACCAAATTTTTAGAGATCAAGAAAATCAGGCCAATCGTATCAGCTTTAAATCCTGTATGCAGTGGTTTAAGAAATTAAAATAGCCACCATGTCAGTGCTTACATCTCTTATTTACTTAAAACACACAGATTTAATAATACTGTGTGTCCTGCAAACTGAGATTTAGAGCATGCAACCTCAAACAGCGGAAAACACCATAACATGAACAACAGGGTACAAGTAGTTAAACTGATTTTATCCTCCACCACCTACTGGCCGGTCTGCCAGTCAAGCTATTGCCTTTCTGCTATATGTCAGAGGTCTGGTGAGACATGCCTTGTAAAAAACACTCTGCTGTGTGTGGGGCTTGTGGGGTTACTAGTCAATAAAGCTACAAACTGCGGACGTGGAAGCCTGGAACTGGGGGATTTTGGGGCAGAGGGGGTTGACTCAGAGAGGAACTGTTCTCATGTGTTACATCACTGCTGCCTCTCTATGGAGGATGATTACTGCCACAAGGGGAGGAGAAACTAGATGTCGATCCACACTGGATTTTTACATTCGCATATCATAAAAATAGTTTTAAGCAGGAAAAAGCAGAGAGTGGATTCATCAGGCAATAGCAGCCCCTAAAAAAAAAAAAAAATAATAAAAAAAAATCAGCTCAGTCGGAAATGAACAGGGTTTGACTTTACTAGAAAGAAGACGCTTAAAAGAACACAAACCCAATGTAATTAAAACCACAAACATGACTGATTGGATCACTGAACAGCATTCATTTATTAAAAATAAATGTAAAAATCCTAAATTAAAGTGATAAAAATCTGTAACCAAATATCAAACTAACCATATCTAAGGCAATTCTTGGTGCAGGCTTAATTTTCTGCTAAATGTCAGTAACTTATGTAGAGAAGCCTAATATTATCCATCAGCTTCTATCAGAGCCAAGTCCAACCAATGTAGAATTTATTAAATATCCATGTGCTCCATTTAATCAGCCAAATCAACTGATTGGTTCATTTCTAGCAGAAAAAAACTGGGCACACCAGTTGCCATAATGTCAAAATAATTGAGTTTAATGTAAATTGATGATAAATGAATGATATAAATGATTAATGTTTGGTAATGTTATCTTACTTGGAGCCAAACTCAGCAGACACAGCCCTAAAATCAAGCCACATTGGCAAATTATGGAGAATAGCTATGGCACGAATGTACAAATAAAAACTGTAACTTGCATGTTAACAAGTCTAGCTCTGTGTGTAGTAGCCTCCTTTTGATGCTCCTCTGCCTCTGAGCAACTACGACTGATATGCATCTTCTCTGGAAATGTGCAGGAGAAAAAAACAACTAAGGCTCGTAAGACACTTTAATCCTGACCCAACATAATCACCAGAGATGATTTCATTCTAGAACCAGATTCTGCCATGTGCAAAAAAGACCAAAATATTTGCCCTTTGCAAAGAATGACTTTCTACGCCTCAGATATGATAAAAAATGGACTGCATTGATTCTAAGGGGCCAGCAGGAGGGAATATTCTCCAAGGACCCCGTAGCAGCACATTTCAGTATGAGTCTGACTTTTTTATCCAAGTAGTATTTTCATGCCTGGTGGTAGTCAATTAACATTACTGGAGGTATCTACGGGTTTGAAAAAGCCAAATTTAGGACTTTAAGACAATTTTCAAGGTGTCTTTGACCAAATTTAAAACCTCACATTCACAAAAGTAACAGTACAAAAGGGCCTCATAGTCATTACCTTGAACTAGCCTTAACCATCCAACTAATGTTACATTTACATTTCTCCTTCACTAATGTTTCTGATATTGACGTTCAAGCTGCTAAATCTCATACCTTAACCCCTCCACCCATGTTGGTAGCTCCACTCATTCCTATCTTTGTTATAGTGAAATACTAAATACTAAATCACAAATTTATAAAATTTTAAAAAAGATTCCCAAGGCAAACACACCATTATCTATTATGGTGTGCCACATTTAAGGATTAATCATCAATTTTAAAATGACACAAATTAACATTTTAATAAAGGACAAATTTAAGACTTTTAATGGGTCTGTTAACACCCTATTACCGCAATGTATTGCTGCACTGTGATTTGAGTACTGCAAAAGACATTTTCCCCAACAATTTGCAATCATATGCACTACAAAATTATGACTATGAACCAAAAAAACAAACAAAAAAAAAAGGATTATGTCCGAAGCTATTATTAAACCACCAATGGGCACAGTAGAATTTTTGACACAGTAAAATTTAATACACTTGTGCAAGTAAAATGTTATAAGCAACAATAGAGTAAATGCCCTGATAGCCATATGGAAAAATATGACCTTTTCAGTGACATTGCTTGGTATTTAACAATCCTTCATATTATTTGGGGTGATCACAAGAGATTTGGTTGTGGCTGCACTGTTAAAAGCTGCGGTGTCAAACATACGGCCCATGGCCCTAAACCAGCCCATCAAAGTGTCCAATCTAGCCTGTGGGAGGAATTTGTGAAATCCACAAATAACACTTAAAGTATCAGAAAATCAAGGGTGCCACAATAATTTTTGTTCAGGGCTCACATGCAGCCCAATTCGATCACAAGTGGGTCATAATAGTAAAATGGCAAAATGGCACTATGGCAATAACCTATGACAACTCCATTTTTTTCTCTTTTTTGGTGTAAAAACATAACGTTAGATGAGATTATGTACATTTGCACAAAAAATGTAAGTAACCTTAAAAATATGATTATGAAATATATTAAAGAAATATGAAATCTCACCAATATTATGCCTGTTACTAAATATGTTTTGCATTTGTAGATCCACAGCTGACCTGCAAGTCATAATGCACATGTGTACATGATAAACTGAGGCACAATAATGTTAAAATTTCAGTTATTGTTCTTAGGTTGTTCATGTTACTCACATATTTAAAGGATACCTTGCAGATGTACACATTTTCATAATGCAATTGCAGTTTTTCCACTGTTATTATTTTACCGGTCTGGTACATTTGAGATCATATTGAGCTGTATGCGGCCCCTGAACTAAACTGAATTTGACACCCCTGGTTTAAAGCTGCAGAAACATGACGTTATTTAGTTTATTTCACACATAAGCTGGGATAACTGCGGTACTTATCACTTGACTGCTATTATTTAGAACCCATCAACTTTTTAATGGCTCAATCTGTGGCAGCAGATTCGAGATAAATACAAATTTGGTGCAACATGGTCGGATGGATGTGTGTGTGTGTGTGTGTGTGTGTGTGTGTGTGTGTGTGTGTGTGTGTGTGTGTGTGTGTGTGTGTGTGTG
>JAPTGZ010000022.1:18274045-18292662 GCA_029814645.1 Fowleria isostigma | reverse complement strand
TGTGTGTGTGTGTGTGTGTGTGTGTGTGTGTGTGTGTGTGTGTGTGTCTCTGTGGCATTAACTGACCCTCATACATGCAGCTCTAACTCTGCCTTCATCCTCGCCTCGACCTACGCACATGATAGACACAGAATCCAACATCTGTGTGAACTCAAGTCCACAACAACTACAGTAACCCCAAATCAAACTTGGGCTACCTCGTAAACGTCCACAACTACAGATTAAACAGCGGCAAAGATGACGGTCAATCCTCCGCGGAGCCTGAAAAAAAAAAAGAAAAAAAAAAAGCGCATACTAGTGTTCTCCACTGAGTAGCAGAATTTATTATTTTTTAACCGCTCGCAGGAATTTCCACAGACTGACGAATCTGTGGGTCCGTGTGAAAAAAAAAAAAAAAAAACAGTCGAGGGACCAGAACCGACACCGACGTTAGAACGGGGCCCTTTGCGCCAACTGACTAATCAATAACACGCAAACAAATCACGGAGGCTAAACGAAGACGGTAAACTACGGCCCACGAACCGTTAGTGGCGACAGGAAACGTCAACGAACTGTGTGTGAAACCGTTTCAGTCGACCGTTAACCGGGTCTTTGTCCTTGGTTTCGGAGACACAAACCCGAACCGGGGGGGGGGGGACGACAGTTACTTAGTTCGGCTAAACCAACTGAAGCTAACCCGTGTTCGGCACTTCGTACTTACCAGGATGACAGTCTTTGTGTTTGGGCAAGGTTAAAAACAGTAAGGATAAAATCCACCAAGAAGTCTGTTCCCGTATCCTCCGCATGTTAGACTACTCATCGAGAGCAACAAGAAGGCAGCGGGTGACAAAGTTTGTAAGTCTTTCTTGTTGTGTAAAAAAATCACATACACACCACCGGAGCTGAAATGGAAGTTGACACAGCAGCCACGAAGGCAGAGCATCAAAGTACGGTTAGCGGGCAGGCTGCGAGTCACTGGGCTTTTTCTTTAGAAAGACTCATTTATTCGCCTCCAGTCCGAGCTCAGGCTGCTTTTTGCTTCGAGGAATAAAACGCTACGCACGTTACCGCGACCGTGCACAAACAGTTGAAAATCTGCGGGACTCCACCGTGCCTGTAGCGGGCTTCCAGATAGCGACATTCCCGAAGTGGAGAAGGGGCTCAAGCGGCGATCAATCGGCTGTCTTTAACTACAGGAAAAAGTGGTCGAATAATATTGATTACACGTGGTCATTATTAAGTGATTATCCGTGACGAAGGGCAAAGCGAAGAAAAGTGGTGCTGGAAACGTCCCATTCTTCCATCCAGGAAGTAGACTAGCGGTCAGGCAGGCATGGATATGTGGCTACTGGTCCCATCCGACTGGACAGGCTGCGTGTGAGAAGGAGCCTGTACGGGGCGGGGGCAGCGGAGGGAGGGATGGGGAGGAGGAGGAGGAGGAAGAAGAGGAGGAGGAGGAGGAGGAGGGGGGGGGCGGTTCTTCTTGGATTTGTTGAATGCAAAATGACTGGGAATGGACCCAGAGGGTGGTTTCTGTCTGTGTCTATGCCGTTGTGATAAGGATGACTGCAGAAATCAATGGCTTATGTCAGATTGTCATGTCACCGAGTCCACTCTGGATCCCACTGCCTCTTTTAAATGTTGCATAAAACATGATGAAACACTATTCTATTTCAACAGCCTCACTCGCTCATGAAAATGCTGTAACAGCCTCCTTGCTTGATCCACTGAATCCAAGCCCCATCCTGTTATCTGCCTGTGTTGCTTCCTCCCAGGTCCCATTAGTAAAATGACCCTCTGTGGCCACACAGTGATGTCCCTTTGCCTCCTGCTGGCAGAACTGTGAATGGAATACTTTAGCAGTAATCATCACCTGGAATATCATCATGTTTGAGTGTGTACTGATAGGAGAATTATGCATCCACCAGTGACATTCCCTTAGGTAAATGTGTAGTCGGTGGTGTTCTTGCAGAACTATCCAGCTGGACATTTAATTTGAGGAATCTGATTCAATTTCTCATTTAATTACCCAGTTCTCTGCAGGGCCATTGAGGACAGTCACAAGGGCCCTTTGCTTTTAATGTAGGCCATCTGCTTCCTCTCCAGAATGCCTACCTTTTCAAAGCCCCCACAGCCTCGTGGGCATCCTCTTACTATCCTCCAGGCTGCTCTACCTCCATGTAAACTCCACAACACTGCGGTGGCAGACAATGCTCCACACCTGAGACCGAGTATTCTCCGACTGATCAAGTGTAATTAACCTGAACAAAAGTTTCTGAATATTTTCTGATTTGCTGTTGTTCTGCCTGTAAACACAGTAGAGTGGTTTTTTGATTAGTACTCCAGCACTGTTCTGCAGCAGACGCATCACACCAATATCTAGACTATGTGCAAGAGTAAATGTTATACATAAGGTTTTCTATCTTTGGATCTTGTAATATTAGCAGGTGTGTATTGCTTTAAGATATCCTCATGTAACAGTCATTTTGGATTGTTTGAGAAGATTACAGTGACCGAAGCTAAGATTGAAATCGCTAGAAATGTTGAGTTGGTTCATCTAGGCAAAAGGAGAATTACAGCAAGAACAATAAAGTTTAAGTGGTTTTAAGTGGATAGCACTTGTGCCTCATAGCAAGAAGGTTCTGGGTTCAATTCTAACACCAGTCCAGTCAGGGACCTTTCTGTGTGGAGTTTCCATGTTCTCCCTGTGTCAGTGTGGGTACTCTGGCTTCCTCCCGCCATCCAAAGATACCGACAGGTTAATTGGTTAATCTAAATTGCCGACAGGTGTGAATGTGAGCGTGATTGTTTGTCTGTAAATGTCAGCCCTGCGGTTTACCTCGCCTTCACCCTTAAGTAGCTGGGATAGGTTCCATGCGACCCAAGTGAGGATAAAGTGGGTTTAATAAAAATTAATGGATGGTTTCAAGGTGTTGCCATTGAGTATTTGACTTACAATCAAACCCTTTATTTTATTGGAAAAGCATTTAGAGTGACTAACTGATGGTTTCAGGTGAAACTAGACAAAAAGAGTGTATGTTTCTAGTTTACCAGGTATTACAATACAGACGTTTTTAGACTTGTAGTCATTCAAAATATGGACTTTATTGACTTTCTGCAACAATTTGCAAAAACTTCAAGACACCCAAGGCCAAAATGTAGAATCTTGCTCTCCCTCTCTACTCCGCATTGTCATTTTAAGCCATTCACAATGATGTTTTTCTTCTTTTCACATGAAGGTCATATACAGTGACAATGTAAAAACTTGTGGCTGCTCATATTCAAAGAAACAAAGTTTTAAAGCTTTGTCCCATTTTACCTCAACATGCCTTTAGAGTGACTTCATAGATTGTGATGTGTTTGAAAGCCTCACATTCCTAAAACAGTTTTTCCTCAGCAACGTATTTTTCTAGCAAAAAAAATAGCAGAGATCCATAAAACAGTAACTCTCAAACTTGTCATGGGGATTTTAGGTGGTTGTGTCAATCACCTACCAAAAACAGTGTTCCAAATGACCTTACCATACCCTAAACTGAAGAAGTCACCTTGAGATGACATTATTGATAAGAATTTCTCACTTAACTTGAGATAATCAAAAGGGAATCAATAGTGACACCTTAGTTACCACTACCTCAGCAAACCATGTTTCTTGTTTGGAATGTGCAACCTCTGCATCTAAAAATAATCAATGAGCAGAAATCATTGACAACTTGAGAGATAGAAAACAGGACCATTCACACAATGCAGCTAAGGAGTTCTTTATCTGACGCCCCATAGCCTAATTTTGTGGCTGCCCTTTTTTAGTCTCCCTTCAATGCACTGTAGATTTTCAGAATGTAAAATAATGAAAATGGGCAAAAAAAAAAAAAAAATGCTGATTAATAATGTAGCGCTGAGTTGCATTAATGTCACACCTTGTCATATCAAGTTGAAAAGCAGGTGATGGTGCAGTAATTATCCCCCCAAAAATATGACCGTGCCTGTAGAGGGCTGTACTCTGCTCATGTTCCAATCAATGCACCATGATAGTTACCAACACAATCAACAAAATGGAGTTATGACTCCATCGTTTCTATCTTCAACCCTCGAAGCCCAAACTAGACTTCTACTTCCCACTTTATTTCTTTCAATTTTTTCCACAAGGCTTTAGTAATGTGTGCTGTGACATTTGACATTCTAATCTTTTTCACCCATTGGGAATTGAGACCCTAAAGGCATCCTCACACTTTCTCCGCCACTTAAATTGTGCTTTGGATTAAAAAAATAAATAAAACAGCGATATATATGATTCATGTGAGTCCAGCCATGACACCAGTATTGTCCCATGGGCTGCTCCTTCCTCTTTGCCCTTAAGTGGTTTGAGAATCACACTTGTATAATTTTTTTCAAACACATTTCACATGTTGACAGTTGGTACATAATGTAGGACTGTGTGCATCAATTATGTAATGCAATTCAGGCTATGACCATATATAATTTATCCGATTCTCGATCTCTTACATTATTCAATCAAAAGCTATTTTTACCATTATTACTCTCCCCAAATACTTTTATCTTTTGTTGATCTGTCCTCCATTTCCCCACATCACTTTGTCATGTTACAGTGTTGAATCCACTCTACATTAAAGCAGGTGTCGGGAGTGTCTGTCAGATCAGAATGAGCTTCAAAACAGAGGCACTTTAAAGCTGCAAAGAGAGAGTTCATAACCCTCTTTTACACAATAACAGTTTTTATTTGTCCCTTTTGTAAAAACTGCTTTTGGAATTAAAATAGATGGGAAATATTGTTGTGAAAATTGGATTTTTGTGCCAACTTTTCCTGCAGTTTAGTAACAGGGGAAAAAATACCAGTGTACTGAACTGCAATTAAGAAAAATTGTAAAAGTGTGTGGGATGTATTTGGTGTATAACTTTATCACATCGCTCTTCCTTTTGAGACTGGGTTAAATGCATTTTGGTTGAGTTAGTGGAGCTGAAAATGTTGGATGAGGATCAGAAAAGCTATGAAGGCTATGATAAAAATCAAATGTACGGGTTTCTGATCAGGAGATTAAAGATGCATGCAAGCTTTGTGCATGTTTTAGCCCATTTACTGAATGCATTTGACATTTCTGGCAACCATTATGAATGTGTTTTGCTGCCTTGGCAGTCACTGACTTTTTAATTTCTGTATGACTGACAATCTAATTCATTACAAAGAATACAAAGCTGATTTTATATCTGGTATGTTTTGTTGCATTCTTACATTGCATTGTTTTATTTAAGATGTCCTCAATCCCTTTTTTTGGATTTTCACTGTTATTTCTGCCTGTCAATTTTTGCTTGACCTATCTGGAAGACGTTGATCAAATAAATAACATGAAATACTGAACTTTCTGCAAAGTTTTAACCGAGCTGCCCTCTTTTGCATTTCTACAGTGTTTTTTTTTTTTTTTTTTATGATTATACAGTTTTCTCATATGTGCAAATTACAAGATTCATCAAAGTATTACTGTACTCTCAGATGCAGAAAGGCTTTACTGTGATGTAATGTGGTGGTGCAGTTGACCCAGATTTCATGGATGGAGAATATGTTTCTATAATGTGGAGATAATGAGAGAAATGTGGAAAGTTGTAGATTTGGGTGGTCACAGATAAAGTAAAAAAAAAAAAAAAGAGAGAGAGAGAGATAGAGTGAGGCTCAGCAGAGAGAGTTATGATTTGAATGATTTGAGGCTGTAGTAGTTACTATTTGAAGCCAGTAGAGGGTGTCTGCAAAATTCATGTTGCCATTAATCACTGCAGTAGTTCAAACCACCTAGGACCATCAGTGAAGCTCCTGAAGAAGATAATAGATTCATTTGTCAAAGACGACCAGCAAATCCCAGCAAAAAATAAAGGATGGGTGATTTAATAGCCAAGAAATTCAGAATATATAGTCAGAGTGTCAACATGTTTAATATGGCATATTAAAGCATCTATAATTCACTCTTCTATGTCAGTGTATAGTGTCAGTAGTCTTACACTCAGCACCAGTAACCACTAGTAACCATTCTTCAAAGAAGACTGTTCACACCCACCATGTGTACAGTGGGAAAGCGGGTAAAACATAATTAAGGGTGATATAACTGTTTGACAGTGATTTAGTGATATTCAGGAGAAAGACTCCAATTTAGCACCTTTGTTTGTGTGCGTCTTCAACATAGCAGCTCCTGTTCTGCACACGGAAACTGATGTCTCCTTTCAAACCTGACAGAAAAATAGGCGTCTTAGAATATTTTCTGAAAAGACACTACTTTTGCCCTTCTGAGGAAAAAAAAAACATCTCCTTTTTTTTAACAGATTGTAAGATTGGCAAAGCTCAGGGATCAATTCTTATTTCACATCCAACAACTAGTGTTAATTTGCAAGTCACAGAGGATTGGTGAAAGTTATCACCATTTATCAAATGATGTAAAACTGCTGCAAAGACATGAGACAAAAGAACATTTGTGAAATGCTCAAGGATTTTACACACATCAAAAAAGTGTCTTTTTCATGCATCATGCAAAAGCTTACATGGATAAAAAGAAGGAAAAAACATAGAACAGTAGTAACACAATACTACGGGTACACTTGGCTGTTATTTTAAGTATTTCAAGCATCATAAAACAATAGGTCACAAAAAATGCCATCAATTATGATATAAATGAACAAACAATGCTAAAAAAGAGAACAGAACAAAAAATGGGGTATTTAACAGAAATATTTTATCAAGTCGCTGCACTAAATTGCTTAATTGTTTCCTATTAACATAATTAGATGTTAATAAACAACTAAAGGGTTTCAAGAACATCGCCACACCTCTGATATGACATGACAAGTTCCTGCTAATAGTCACTGGTGTAAACACCTTTGAACTGATGAAATTAGGTCTAAATATTTCACAGAAGACAGTCTGCTTTGTGGAACTGCATTATGGGACATGTTTTCCCCATTCGGTCTGGTCCAAGTGGAACCGGTTCACCATCCTGGTATGTCAGCTGTTGTCAGTACTGGGTAATGGGCTGCATTTGTCAAGCACTTAAATGTAATACAGCATTTTGTCTCTATCTACATGGCAACACAATATTGTGGCTGCTGTATCTTGGACATCCACCAGAATCCACATTCACCACAGCCTCAACTGCCGTGAGATCTCCACTGTTTCTAAAATAGACCAGAAAAGCTCATTGTTAAATTAGATGATGCTTTTATATCCTTGCTTTCAAAAGAGGGATGACAATCTTCAAATTCCCTTCATGTCCAAAGTCATTAAAATTAAGATACCTCTGACTTTCCTCAATAATTCAGATGTTGCTGCGTTTATCTCCCAGCTGGCACTTGCTGGCATCTTTTTAGTCACACAATGACGGCTGAAACTGGCAGATGCATGGCTACACAACAATGTACACAATAAACTGTCAGACTCATGCATCCTGATAAAGTAAAGCAGCTTGTCAGCAATATGGCAAAGAACTGCATCCTCTGTGTTGTACATCTCATCAGTAATACAATTTGGGCGTGAGCAATACATCCCATATAAATGTTTTAGCTCAAAGATCCCAGGTCTTCTGTGTAAAAACATGCACATTATTCACCAAGGGTCTCAGGGCTTCCCTGTTTAACTTTATTTTATCCGCCACTATTCCCTGTAACTCCTCAAAATCAGTTTCTCAAGGTCTTCTTGTCACATCTTATCATTTAATAATTTATCAAGAAAATTACCAACACATCAAACTCAAACACCAACTGTTACTCAGTCCCATGAGTTAACTTCCACACTTTTTATTCAGATTAATTGAACCAGTTGAGGTCACAGGTGTAGGCATAACTGCATTCATATAAACAAGGACAAACTTCAACCTTTCAAACAGGGAGTGATAAATATTTCATTTCTCTGCCCTTTACCCGCTACCATGCTCTAAATTTAATGTGCGCAAATCATGTACTTTAAAACTTAGTGAACTTACATCAATTCTAGGACACTGAGAGAGTTTGGAACGATGACATTAAATGACTTGTTTGAATCTCTTCTGAAACTGTTCTCCAGTTTTATCTCAGGGGGTGTTGAATCAATTAAAATAGCTTCACACCCACTGCACGCAATCTTTAAATTTTCTTTACCTTTTTTTTTTGGAGTGTCTGACTTGTTGACACAGCAGGAAATGAGAATAAAATCAGCAAACAAAGTACAGAATTTGAAAGAAATAGAACGTGCTATCAAATTAACAATATCTGTTAATATATCTGTTAAATATGCAACCTCACGCACAGCTGATAATGAGATGCAACTTATGCAAAACAGGGGGATGAATATTTTACAAGTCTGCCTCTTTTTTTCTTTAGTTTCAGAATCAAGTGTGAAAAATCACTAGCCTGAATGCAGCTTGGAAAGCATGAAGCAATAGAAGCCAAATAGTGCTGCTGGGCAGGTGCCTGCAGTTTCATCTGAGCAAAGCAATTATGAAAATTGAAGTTATGCAGATTAACAAAAGGATTGCTTTTGGGAATATGTCATTGTCTTCTATGCTTGTCATGCACCAAAAAAAGAGAAAAGGAATAAAGCACAAAAATGTAGGAACCATTACTTATACATGTGGGACAGGCTTAATTGGTGAGTCTCTTGTGTGGTTTTATTGACCTAATCATGTCAAAAGACAGAATAGAGTCAGAGAAGTAACCCTCTTCTCACCACCGCTGTAGTCATAAGGTCAAACAGCTTAAAGCACTTTATTAGACTATAATAGATTTCTTTACTCTCATGATGCATTAATGTATCTTTTCTAAATCAATGCAGACTGTTAAATATCTGATTATATTTTTCCATATCCTTTGCACATTGAGGCTGCACATAGTGTGTTAACTATCTTTTCTTTGTGCATAAAGACCTTTTATTACTGATCATTGTGCCCCGATTGGCACTGGGTTTACACTTGTGGTATCTTTCATTACCTCTGCCAAGGAAGTAATAGGATCGCCTGTGTGCTTTAGTTTGTTTATTTGTCTGTCAGCAGGATTACGCAAAAACACCACACTAATTTTCAGGAAATTTGGTGGAAGTGTAAAGCATGGGCCAAGAACAAACCCATTAAATTGTGGAGCAGATCCATTAAAAGAATAGGAGCCTACATTTTTTTTCTGACAATGGAAGCTAGGGCATTTGATTGAAACCTTTGCTGATTTGTTTTACAATGTGGGCTTTGCAGATGAGCTCCATTTACTCTCCCCACCTGAATCCTTGCAGGATTGATGCTTGCCTAAAGATCATTTTCAGCTTGCCTGTGTAGTGGCTCATATCCAGCACATGCTTTGTTTTAGGTCCCGGGAAAAAAAAAGGATGGACTGGAATCAAGACTAGTCAAATAGAAGCATTCCTTACCTGCATGCCAGGATTCTGTCTTGCCTCAAATTAAACTACATTATCGAAAGCACAGTGATGACTGAAAAAAAAAATCAAGCCTTTTTGTGTGGAGGAGATAGATGTGTGTCCTGCAGAAGAACAGCCAGCTCCAAAAATGCACAAGACTTACAAATTAAAAAAACTACACTGGAGTGAATTTCACTAGCAATAATTGAAGCATAGTTCTCTTCTAAATTATGTTGTCCAGATGAGTTGTATTTGCACAAGCTGAAGGAAAAATGCTCAGCCGAAGAAGAAAACATGTTAGTGTTAAAGAAGACAAACAGAGCACACTTTGTAAGTCTAATATTTTATCTAGTTTTAGGTGCCTTTCATTTCTTCAGCGCACTGCTGCAAGAAATCTGCTTTACTCTGCAGATATACGATACGAGCCTGCATACAGAGCACACTGTAGATTCAATATAAATGTGTGATAGTGGGCCTGACAGTTCAAAAAACAATACACTCCTGATGCTCTCCGAGCTTTTGTTTTATCGACCTCCCTCCCTCTGCAGTCATTGTGAATGTGGAGTCTATAATAAAAATGCATCAGCTGCATCTCCCTGTCCTCAGCAGAACGTCACTCCGGGGACGCCATGTAGACCTTTATGAGAGCTAATGACCCACGGCTTTTAGAGTCCCCCAACCATCAGCATAATTAGGTTCAACGTCTGCGCTCAACCTTTCGTTTATGTGCCCTTGAAAGCTAAAATGGCATGGGATATTGACAAATGGACAGAGTGATCTGAGTTGGAAGGCAGGGATTTTATATTTCAGGTGATGTTGCCACTGGCAATCTCTGCATATGGGAAAAGGGATTTGAGATTATGTATTCTTTTTGATATTAATTTACCCTAACATCCTCTGTTTTGTATTTTAAAGAGTAAGCAGCCATAAATTCATCATTATGTATAGGTAATAAATATTTAAACAGATAAATACACATGTCAAGGTTATATATTTTTCATTTAATACAATGTAAGAATACAAATAATTAATAACAAGCTGTAATAATGTTCAATGATGAATGATAACACACAGGAACAAATCCCAATTTGCAGATTAAACTGTTGACAACAACAAAAGCTGTATTTACCTCCAGCTTCATTTCCATTTTAGACAAATATAGAGACTAATCACTATAATCAACAATGGAAAGTATCTGTTGAAACATGTTTTTATGTATTAATAATAATTCTACACAGAGTAGGTGTGCCAAAAAAAAAAAAATGCCACCCAGTTACTCCACAGTGCTACACTACCAGTAGCTAGTAGACAAGTGAAGTAATAACTGAACATTTTGTACATCAAAAATTACATAACTATGGAAAAAACATGTTAATCATAAAAACAAGCAAACAAAAAAAAAAAAAAGCAAGGATAGTGAAGGTTAACACATAAGGCTGGTATGTACATATGGATGGTACAGAGTATTATTCATAACACACATGTTAACACATAAGGCTGGTATGTACATATGGCTGGTACAGACTATTATTTACAACACACATAAACTCATGTATTCCACTTTTGTGATCTTTATTTATAGGTGACATAATGAATAATGGATGCAATGCCTTGTGACCAATAAAATCTTCACACAACTAGATGCTTATATGACAACAATTAACACCTCATACTAATCTGCCAGTGTTTGGAAATGAAAAGGTAATGCAACTATGTAATGATGTTTATGACATATGATTATGTTCTAACCTGTTTCTCAGAGCATCTGCACAACTGAACTGCATGACTGAAAGTGTCATGTCATTAACATGCAAATGTTTGCTGGGTATTAATATGGATTTCTTCATTTTTTCTTCCATCTGGGCTCAGTTACTCTGAGTTAATATTTATTTTTAACTTATTTTTATGGGTTAATACATGTTTTGTTTTTTTTTTAATCCTTTTGATGCTCACCAAACAGGTTGGACACACACATTTTAATTTCCTTGACTATTTGCTTATTTCAATTATGTCAAGCACATAGAAAACAATAAAACCACTTCCACTCCCCTGATTTTCGGACAGCTGCAAAAGCGACCAGATGATCATCACTTTTGCAGCTGACTTGGGAAGCCATGAAGCTAAAATGATGAAATCACATTGAGCCTGACAGATGGCATTGTGTAGATGTATGGCGCATGTTAGAGCGACAAAATGTTGATTTCAGTTGTGAATATAAATACATTTCCTACAGGAAGTCTGCACTGACAGGTTGTAGTTTGACCTCAGATTCAATATATTCCCAGCTGTCAGAAACCGTTTTGTTTGTCTGGAGAGATGTGTTAAACTCTGAACACATCGAATCAAATCTCACTTTCTTTTCTAAAAGATGCGATCATCTCCATAGAAAACAGACAAGCGATGAACAGTAAACCCAGCCAACTGCAATGACTGAGTGTTTTGCACATGTTATTTCTATTTCCAAAAGTCCTCTCATTAATTTTCAATTGTGTGCATAAATGTTTTTTTCCTCAGTTTTAGTTCATGTTTTCTCCATTCAGCACCGTCAAATTAACTCAGACTGTGGGTGGTGACATCATTTCATTTGCAGTGAGTTTAAAGCTGGTCTCAGATGCTGACAGAAACTCATAATGGAAAAAAAAAAAATTCTGAAAAGAGCTCACTGCCCAAACAGTAATGAGATAATCCTCAGATGGGTTTTGTTTTAAAACTGACAGATACTGTGAGCAAGTTTTCAGACAGACCTGAAAGGAAACTTTACAATTTAATCCATCTCGTTGCCTTACTTTTCATCTTTTATTCAAACGTCAGATCAGTATTCTGGTGAGAATAATCACGACAATCACACTCACACTTAGACATTATAATATGCATTGTGAAGTTACACTGTGGCATCACTTTCACTGATTCTCTTGCTGAAGGTGTTGACATTAATGAGGCTGAACAATCATTTGCTGGAAGCAGGTTGGAAACAATTAGTCTCTAGTCTATTCTTGTGTACAGCTTGAGTTGTCTGACTGATTATGTCTTAAAATAATACTTGTTAATAAAGTGTACACTTCTGTATGTACACTATAATATTCGGGAAAAAAATTACATGCTGGAAACGCAGTTCTAGATAAGAGCTGCACAATATATCATTTGAGCATCGTCATTGTGATGTTCATGTGCACATTAGTCAACGTCCTGCAGTATAGGTGGCATGTTCACTGTTGTTTATGGATATATTTCTTTCTTTGACAAATTTGTTTTTTATTTATATTTTGCCAACACAATTAAGAAATGCAAATGTAAAAGATTTAATGTGTATGTGTGTATGTATGTACATGTTGTGTTGTGTGTAAATGTATAAATCGGGGTGGATCTACAAGGGGCAAGGGGAGACAACTGCCCCTCCTCATTGTAGAGCCTTGCCCCCCCTAACTTTATGTTCTAAAGTCTACACTAAACAAAAAATAAAAACAAATCAGCCCAGTTCCTAAAACCCTCTCAAAGTGTTGAGATAAAAGATGAATTCACCCCCAAAACTTTAATTATAAAAATTATTTTGGGCTCCTTATATACTTGACAATGAACAGAGTAAAATGTAAAATGGACGGCGTGATGCCAGGGAGTCAGAGGATCCACCCTTATTTCATTTGGACTACACGATATGGTTTGATTTTCCATATGGATTCCAGTGCAGTGATGGAACATTTTATGCAATAAAATAACATGTTTTCACTCAAAACCTTTGTTATAAGATTAGATATGTAAAGCTTTACATGGATCTCATTTTATCCATAATTATGTTAAAATTAAAGATGAATCAAATTTCTACTTTATTGCATTACAATTAATTTAAAAATTAGTTCAAAAGTGTTATTGACTCCATTTATATATATATGTGGAGATTCCACGTAACGCACTGAGGACATTCCCAGGCCACCCTGCCAAAACCTCCTGCCCCTCCCCATTTCCACCCATGTAAATTTTCCTCAATCTGCCACTGGTATAAACATATGTATATATGTGTATACAGATGTATGAGTGTGTGTATATATGTGTATATATAAAAGTAATGCAAATGTAATGTAATACATAAATATATGATATGAATATTTTACAGACAAGGGGTGGGATTAAATAAGTTGAATTTTTTCCCACCCCTTTTTTGGGCATATAAATAAAACTATTGCGCTGTTCTTCTTTCTAAGATTATCTTGATTTTTGTTTTATTTATATTTTACTTGATCACGTATACGTTAAATTGAATTGCATGTTGAGACTAAAATACTCAATCAAACTCAATGTGTTCTCATCTAATTTCAAGAGTACCTGAAACACACTGCACACAGCGATCCACCAATCACAGTTGTTCTTAATCAGTTTGCCGAAGCAGACCACGCCCCTCCACATAAAGTGAGTTATCGGTAACAACATTGAAAAATGAGCAAGGAGCATGAGAAAATCACCAAGGCTTGGTGCCAAAAAAAACAGCAACATCATTTATCTGGAATTATTTCAGTTACAAGAAGGATGATACTGAAACACGTGTTCTGTGTCGACAGTGCCTTGCACCTGTTAACACAATAAGAGGTAACACAACTAATTTGTTTGACCAATTACATTGTACCACACAGCTATTATATCCATCTGAGTATTTTTTTTTATATTGTAATATATTGCAGGGTTAAAAAAAAAAAAATCACAATGTCAGTTTTTTCCAGTATGGTTCAATATCAGCCCTACTCCAGATCCAGATCCAGGTCTGCTGCCCTGCTCTTGCCTAATGTTTTGCACCTGTAGACATACTGGTGGATTTCACTCATCGGCCCACACTTCTCCCTTAGGTATCTCATTCCCTAGATGTCTTTGTAGCTCAGAGCAAGAGAGATACAAAGGTTGCTGGACTTTCATCTTGCACAACACGACATGATTGCGCCATCCTCACTACTGAAGGAGCAAGAAGGTCAAACGGTGAATCCATATATTACTCTTAGTTATAATGTGTAAACAGCTCTCTTCTATCTGAAAAGTCAGGGGTTTGGAAAAAGCGGTTGTGTTTTAAAGCACCGCAGAAGTGACAACCAGTGCTGCCAGTGTCTCCATAATCATGTTCCCCTCCTCTAAATTTGTCATCCAAGCCTAGACTTTCTTTCTTTTCCAGCACAAATGAGCACACACACAGAAAGCGCTGCATTCTGCCTTTGCTTCTCAAGCTCCATTTTAGCACTGAATGAAAATAAGTTTTGCTTTAGGTGACTTTTGGTGACACCTCAAGAGCCTAACCATAAAAGAAATTCGAGTAAAATATCTGTACCACAACGTGATGCAAGAATTTAATAGGCTTGAGTATGAAAAATAATGAATGTGTGGTACAGAAATGTCATAAAATTGGGTCATGATTCTCTATTCATCTCAGCTGGTGTGTGTTGATCACAGTAAGGCTCAAATCTCCTTAATAAGCAAAGTTAATGCCACAGTCATTGTCATTGTGATCAGTAAGTGAGGCCATTACTGTGTCTAATGAAGCTGATTGGGGTTTTCACTGTATTTCATTTCTGAACCACCACAGACTGTTATTCTTTCTATTGAAAATTAGAAAGGATGTTCATTGTGCAGTTTTACATGCACTAATGGTTGTTATGTGAGATCTAGAGCTGCAGTTCTCCTGTGTGCACGCTCAAGTGTCTGAAAGCTATTCCTGTGTTGACTATCCCCCAGCGAGAGCTTGGCAATACTGAAATAGAGAGAATATGCAGGAGAATCCCATTAGATTGATGGTCCTTTCTTATTGGTGCATGTTTCATTTCCCAGTTGTTTGCCACTAACAGCAAGGGTAGATCTTGGTGTAATTTCCCTGTGTATGGGTGAAGTTTTGCAAGTCTAATTTCTGCCCTTGAATTGAATTACAAAAAAAAGTGGCCACATCCATACAGAGTATTTGCATCTGGATCATTTAATATTTCACTCTCAAGGGTCGTTAATCTTGTTCTCATATCAGACACAAATTGCGCATCAATAATGTGGAAGGACAGGAACAAGGAGATATAAATTAAAATGGGTAATATATTAAATTAATCACACATCAAAAAAGTTTAATCAACAAGAGATACAGAAAAATTCATAACTGATTCGTTCTCATTCCTGCTCATGCTAAACTATGCGGTGAATTTCGGTGGCAGACCCGCTCAAATGACAGGCAAAAACACTTTAATTTGTTGGCCTGTACTTTAGATAATCACACACTGTGCAAAGACGACAGCAACATAACAGCAGCCTCACATTTAGACCCTTTAGCCAGCTTATTTAGTGCCACACAACACCCACAGCTTAATTAGGTCTGTCAGTATTATCTGCAATTCTGAATGTTTTCACAGCATCTTTTTGATGCTTTGCTGAAAGACACATTTTCTCTGTAATTTAGTTGGCTACTAATCTAATCATTACTATATCTGGGGAGCGTTTTCTCACTTTTGCTGGCAGACAACTGTGATCTAAGCTTACGCCATGACTGCACAACACAACAGGGTGACACATCTTTTAATTGTGGTCATTTAATGTGATGATGGTTATAATGATGAACAGGGTCACATTATCATTTTATTTACCATGATTTTGTGGGAAAATTCTTAGAAGTGTTTTGGTCATTGGCCTGTTGTGATAAAGTACAAATTAATGTGTCATAAAAGCCAAAAGATGAGAGTCAACAGAGAGCTTATTATTCAGTGCAAGTCCTAAAGGAAGATAACAGGATATTATGATTTGTTTTTCGCACTTTTGGCTATTGTTTAAATTGGTTTAAATGGCAAACTTAGGAACCAAAATCAGAAAATGTAATGATAACTCTATAAAAAAACACAAGCAGACCAGTCAAATTAATCAAATCACTGATACAATCCATAGACTGACTTCAGGAAGGAGGTTTTTCTTTAAGATTTGATGTGGAATAGTACAAAAACACAGCTTGAACCATTTGGTTTTTATTATTTTTTCTCCTGGGTATATGTTCATGCAGCGACTCTGTCATGTTTTAGGGGAACATCATTAATGCCATTGTAACATATCTTATTGAAATGTCTCCAGTGGAAAAAGACTATTCCATACTTGTGTACAATTGTTTTCCTATACTGTACCTGTAAGAATAATAAGACGAAATAGGGAAGTAAACTGACAGGTCACTGTGAGTTTGTGGGAAAACAAAATTTAGAGAGCATTTTAAAGCTGCTTTAACCATCAAAGACCAAAAAAAAAAAAAAGTTATTTTTAACCACTAATACCATCAATACATTGAAATAATTCAGGTTAAATGCAGTTTCCTATTACTGTGTATTTGTTTTTATCTTCTACATCCATATATTTTTATTAGTTTTACTATATCTTTTATTTTTACCTATTTGTACAGCACTTAGGCCACTTTGTGTTGTTGTAAATGTGTTATAGAAATAAATTTGACCTTAACCTTTCTCATCTTTTCAGTACCATTAGATCATCTTCTGCAACATTGATTCACAGTAAAACCCATGTAATCTGTCAAATGACAGTGGTTGGAGATACTTGTTTTTAGGTCAAGTTAACCCTTAAAGACCCAAACAGCCTTTAGTGAGCAAAAGCATCTACTGATCTTAAATGTGTCATAACTAATCCTGTCAATGCTTATAATGACTCAGGTAAAATACAGTTTCTATAAGATAAGACCCATATGGATGTGTTCAGGCTCTGTAGTAACTCTGGAAACACCATCATTTCCTGAAACATTGATTCACAACATGAACCCATGTGGTTTTCCCAAATGACAGTGATTGTGGATGCTTTTTTAAACAGTCAATATATAATTGGGTCAATATATAATTGAGGGGGTTTTGAAGTGCATGAGATATATCTTGTACACATCTTTATACAAAAAAAGTTTATGTTCATTATGATCATGTCTGTAAAAATCCCACAATTTTTTAATTACAGAAACAATCGCTTATTAAGAAATGATTAATACATAATTAATAAATGACGAGATATACTAAAATGTCAACTAAGTAACCATCCAAATTTAATAACAACCACCTTCTAATTAGATAAGACATGATCAATAATAAATTGAGCTTATTCAAAAATTGTTTGTGCTTTTTTTTATTAAGTTGGAATAATCATATTCTGTTTTTTTGCAATATACCAAATTTTACATGGAAAATAACTAATTGTGTCTGTGTCCGAGAAATCACTTTCAACTAAGTTAGCATTTACACCTCTCAAGGAAGTGTTTTTATTCCAAATCACATGATCTGCTCCACATGACGTCATTTCCTCTTGAAGAAAACACTGGACAGACTCCAACATGTGTTCTTTCTAGGCTTTCTTAGTTATTGTAGTTACTCAATTGTATATATAATATTTAGATGAATATTTCTGTAAAAATGCCATGTAGAGTTATGGTTATGTTGATTTTAGACCTGAAAACAGGAAAAAAAAAAAAAAAAAGTCAACTCTACCTGTCAACAATGTTACCCTGTAAAGATAATTCAAAAAGTCCCTCAATTATATATTGACTCACTTAATTATATATTTTGCTGCATAAGTTTTTCTTCAGCTTTCTCTGTGCTGATATAATAACCTTTGAATTAACTCATAAAGACTCATGTATTCACTGCTGACCAAAACCATCTACTAAGCTATAACATATAATAACTTATGGTCCACTAGTTCTATCGATACATGTTAATAATTGTTATTAAATACAGTTTGTCATCTTTTCATAATTATCAGATATGACCCATTTGGACATTTAGAGGCGCCATTGTGAACGTGGAAACAATGTCATCTTCTACAATATTGATTAAGTTGCTTGGTTTATGTTCAGTTAATGATATATTTTCTTAAAAAGGTAATTTTTGTCTTCAGTTTTCTCAGGTTTTGGTGTAATAATCCTCAAATGTAAACTCAACATGATGATTGAAGAATATGATCAGTAAATTAACTATTGGAAAATATCTGATTTTTACTGAAATAATGCAAAATAGAGAGGATTATATTATATGATAAATAAATGATAAATGGTGATAAGTAATTTTAGAAAGGTTAAATAGAAATAAAAAAATAAATAAATTGGGAACTGCCATAAAAGTAGTACTGGGTCTTTATGAGTTAATCTGAGCTTTTATGAACATCTATATAACCAGTAAATTGAATATAGGAAAATACAAAAAGCTGATTGTAATATTAACCCATAAAGACCCAGCACTACTTTTGTGTCATATTTTTGTGTATATTTAACCTTTTTTAACCCAAAAAGACC
>JAPTGZ010000022.1:18239149-18249507 GCA_029814645.1 Fowleria isostigma | reverse complement strand
ATGCCATCAGATAGTTGCATTTTGCAAGATTTTTTTAATAGTTGATTTTATTTTTTTGAATAGTTGTATTTCATAATTTGAACATTTTTTATAGTTGATTTTTTTTGTGGTTTTTTTTAATAATTGAATTTAGAATATGAAATTCTATGTGTAAAAATTCAACTATTTAATGTCTGATGGCACAGATTTACTTCCATACCAAAGTGCTGGATAAAGTAAGTGAACCCTGAGGCTGATGACTCCAAAGAGTGCACATTGGAGTCAGGAGTCCAGTTGAGCCAGATGTGGAGCTTCTTTGATTTATGGAAACCCCTTAAATTTCTGGAGTTTATTTACAAGAAGCATCTGCTGATGTGAACTGTACCTGCCAAAAAAACAGGCTTTCAATCAAGAACTGTTGAGTTGCATAAAGACAGAGCAGGGTCACAAACTAATCTTGAAGACTTTACTGATTCACTAGTCCACAGTTAGACAAATTGTCCACAAATGGAGATGATTTATTACTGTGGTTAGTCTCCCTAGAAGTGGGAGCCTGGCCAAGTTGACTTCAAGGGCACAACACAGAATATAGTGAGGTAAAAAGAACCCTAAGAGTAGCAGCTAAAGGCTTGAAAGAACCACTGAATTCATTGAAATCTCTGTGAATGAGTCTACAATATGTAAAATATCAAATAAGTATAGGGTCCAGGTTAGAACACCAGGAAGACACTGCCTGAGGTTTGTCAATGAGCACTTTGACGCTCCACAATCATACTGGGAAAATGTTCTTAGGACTGATGAAACCAGCAAGAAGCATCACTACATATTGTGTAAAAAGGGCACCACACCAACATGAGCCCCTAATCCCCCTGGTGAAGTGTTTTGGACAGAACATCATGATTTAAGGCTGTGGTGCTGCCTCAGGGTCTGGAACACTTGCCATTATGGAGTAGAGAATGGATTCCCAAGTTACCAACATATCCTAAAGGATAATGTTAGGGGACTGTCCACCTGCTGAAGCTCAGAAGAAGAAGGGTAATGCAGCAGGACAACACTGTTGTAAATCTACCACACAATGACTTAAGAAAAAGAAAATACACCCTTTGGAGGGGCCCAGTTAGACCCCATGAGGTTATTCTCTGCTGTGGAATGACCTCAAGGGCCAGAAATTCTTAGAATATGGCTGACCTGAAGCAGTTCTATGAGGAAGAATGGTCCACTATGCACCTCGAATGTTGTGCAGATCCAATCAGCACCTACAGTTTAGAGGAGATTAGTTGAAGTTACTGCTGTCATAGGACGTTAAATCCTTAATCAAATCCAAGAGTTCACTTACTTTCTCTGGCAACTCCATGAATGTTTAATAGCTGTGCTCATTAACCCTTTAACCCCTGACGTATCTGTGGTGAGTGTTCTGAATGAATGATTTATTTACAATAGTTAGAAAAATTCAACTGTTTGCTTAGTAGGAAAAATGTCCAAACATGTTAATAGAATAGGCCTGGTTCTTTCCATAAACATCTGACCACTGGGCCAAAATTCTAATTCTTGTTGTTCAATGTGTTCCAATTCACAGTTCATGTTCAACATCCTAAATCTCTTATTGATGTACATTCTGGGTGCCTTACTTTGTAAGAACCTGTCAAAATTCAAATCCTCTCTTTGTCTTTTTCTGTTATTCCACCCTGTTTTGACCCTAAAACACACAGTAAAACAAAACCAAAACTGAAGAAAAGGAACACAAGCACATACTCACAGCAGCTTTTATGACACTGAAAAAGATGACAATTCCCGGCAACACGTTAAAGGCTCAATCACAAATGCCATTACAAATTACTACAAACACCATGCAAATGAGTTATGGACCATTTTGCACAACCTTCTCAAGGTGGACTTATAAGAATGGAGAGTTCACAAATCGTTCCTTAGTTCATAGCCAGGTGAAGGATTTTGTGCAAGATTTTCTACGAATGTGCAATGAAATCCCCTTTTATAGTGTGCCCTAATGAATGCCATAGGAACAACCTAAGAAAAACACATGACATTCATGAATCAGGAGGCCATTCCAGAACTCCATGTTCCTGCAATGACCCCATGTAGATTGTAAGTAGATCAAAAGACCACATTATGTTGTTATTATGGGCCCCTTAGGGCATTCACATGAATGGACGTTCAAACAGAGACTCACACAGTGGACATAAAGTGTTTGTAATAGATAGTAGTGCGTCATTGTCAAGACGGAGTGAATGACTGGACTCAAAGGCATGGTGTTGAAGGGAAAGCATTTTAGCAACAGTAAAATAAACTTGAAGAAATAACACAGGAGGGGTTGGTGGAGAGAATGTGTGTGATGAACATTTTGAGTTATTCACTTGGACAATCGGACAGTTTTTAAAGTTCAGTTCCCTCTATTATTCTTGAGTATCTTTGTTTCAGTCTTACACCTTCTACTTCACATTTCTTCATTTGATGCCTTATTATGACTCTTAATTTTTATTATGTTTAACAGTGCAGATCAGTTTTCCCCCGCAATTTCAGCACCATAGACAGTGCACAATTCCAAATAGATAATGATGATCACGACATGGGACTTTTAGTACATGGCCACTGTTTATACCGATTTAAATACGTATTCTGAAAAAGCACAAGATCTTCCTACCATCAACTTGAGAGTGCCATGAGTTGCACATATATGGCCACTTTACAACAAAATAATCCATAAAGTGACTGTAGGTAGGATGTAGGAAGGTCCCAAGGCTCTCTTATGTAGAATGTGACAACTGTATGGTCTTCGTACAACACAAAATCAAATCATTTTCTCACGGAGACCTCAAGTTGCTTTTAACATTTGAATGGCAGCTGTGCCAACTTTGTGAAACAGCTGTAAGAAACTACTGCTCCCTCCAAAAATGTCTATAAACTCCAGATCTTGAACCCATTATTTGTAAGAAGCATTGTAACTGAGCCTTTACCTCGAATAATGTCTCAGTGGTTGAAGTGCTAAAGGCATAAAATATAATAATTGTTTGCATGGTGATCACATTCTATTTGTCCATACTTGTGACAGAGATGCAGATCAGGTCACATTCTATGACCAATTTATGTGGAAAACTGGACAATTTCAAAGGTTTTACATACTTTTTTGCCACTGTATGTGAGAACAGGCTTCGTATTAAGAGGATTGGGACCCCAAATAAATTCTGTTGAATCATATCTACAGTGTAAATATTATTTGCTAAGATCGGTTGAAATCTTGCATAATGTGGTTATGTAAGTGTCATCTTTAAAGCTGTTTTCTGTCCCCAAGCAGCTAAAAGAGGTCCATGGTGCTGCACACAGTGGCATATTCTTTCCGTCTGCTCTGTGGTGTGGTGGAGAATCAGTGGCTGGTTAAATGACTCCCTTGCATGTCGTAGGGTTTGGTTATGTGGCAGCAGGGTGTTGTTCAAGGAGTCATGTGACTGAACAGTGTCAGTGACTCGAATGGCATAGCTTTAAATAGTTGAATTAACAGCCTTTACACAGAAATCTGTTGTATCTTATGTCACAGGTCTCATTTCTTGTCCATTAACAACTCCCGTAAAGAGCTGTCAAAATGTTAAATACATTTTCTGTCATTTTTAGTTCAGTTTTATTATATGGAGTATATTCATAGTTCACTGAGAAGGAAAGTAGTCAGTGTCAAACCTGGGGGCTGATTTGTAAACACACTAATAAAGCTTTGCTAGAATAAATTGCTCATTATCACTAAATCCAAATACTGTATGAGAATTCACATAAAAAAGTCTTTATTTCTGTGACACCTACATAGTAGTGTGTTACAATAAACACTTGGTCCGAAGGTAAGATGTTGCGTAGGTGTTGTATTTTTGTGTTTAAGCCGAGGTTTTGTTTTCCCAATTACATTTATTTTTTTTTTCTAAACCAACTAGCACGCACGTACACGTCACATTTATTCCCTGTTGTTTTTAGTCTTTTTTCGGTAAATCGTTTGAGAAATATTATACTGTGTAACCTGAAGGTGAAGATTCATAAATTAAAGTGAGCGTAGTGTCGTTTTCAACCATATCAGGTCATGTTCATTATTCAAATAAACAGTTGTTGGCACAGTTTTCTCACGAGTTCAATATTTTTGCCTTGATCATCAGTTATAAAAGTTGCATCTAGAGAAAAAAAAAAAACAAATAAAAAAACAGAACACACAGGAAGAAGATTGGTCCAAAGTTAACTGTGCTTATTTTATGTAACTCCCTAAGTGGATGAGGGCAAAACAGGCCGTACAAACAATATTTATGGATAAATACTTTAAATACATGTTAAAGAAGAGACACTTCCTTTTTCAGTGAAAATATTCTCATATATAAAACTAATGCACTTGCCAAATCTGCACTGAGAGATATAAAAGGCATCAGCATATTTTTTTATATTATTGCTCAACTTCTCTTACACATCTCATGGAAAAAAATCATATCTTAATTCCAAACACAACATTTTCAATATACGGAGCTGAGTTTGTGTGTTTTTGCTGTAATGAAGCATTGACGATATTCACCAGTGATGGGGTCTTTCATTACTCAAGTGACTGCATAATGTTTGATCTCATTTAGCTGAACATATGGAGAGTGCCATCAAGGTCTCTTCACTTGTTTTCAGCAGAGACACATCGCATCCTCCGATACGACGCAAATGACTTCAGCAGTGGAAAAAAAAAAAATCAGGCCAAGGGAATCTGTTACAAAATGTACTTTCCTATAAACACCACTTGCTGATTGATGACTGCCAACACAACTCTGTCGACTACTGTTTGAGTTTGTAGTTTACAGAGAATGGTCCCAGCTATGCATATAAATCCTGCTCCAGTTTTTACCACTTAAGAGGGTTTTATTTTTTTAAGCCTATCCATTGTTAACTCTTTTATTAACTGATTTATTATTCTATTGTTATAGAACATCATCCAAGCCACCTTAGCACTTCACTGCATTTGCATCTATTTGTCTTTTTTGGTTCCCTGTTTGTCTCTCCATTGTGTCACTATTAAATACTATTAAGATGGGCCATGATTAATGGAGTCCTTTACTCTACAAAGATGGGTTTTTGTTTTCAGATGCATTTTGTTTAACTGTTTGTCATATAGTTTGCAGGATATTTAAAATTGCTTTTGAGCATTGCAGATTCAACTAACAATGGAACTGGGTGGAGTGGAATGACTGCTAACATTCTTTTGTTGATTTGGGCCCAGATGTGGACCTGAATAATAATAAAAATTGAAGCATGAATAGTAGATGCTGTTTCACCTATGCATCTTCTGCTGGTTATCCAGGCATAGCTGCATGGGGAGCAGTCTAAGCAGAGAAGCCAAGACCTCCCTCTCCCAGGGCTCTTCTTCCAGTCCTGCCATGGGAGTATCAAGGCATTCCCAAAACCAGCTGAGACATATAATCCATCCAATACCTGCTCCGGGGTCTCCTCCTAGATGGACATGCCCAAAATGCCTCATCAAATGCAACCACCATCACCATCACCTCTTGATACAACTCTTCACTCTATCCCTAAGGGAGAGCCCTGACACCCTGTAGAGGAAACACATTTCCTGCATCTGTAATCTTGTTCTTTTTTGTCACTACCTGCAGCTCTTTGCCATGGGTGAAAGTAGATCGACCAGTCAATCGAGTCACCGTGACAAATGGGCACAGCATTCACATCCAGACGTTGAAGCTGTTACATTGAAATGAACTTCATTATTACCATACTGGCCACACTGGCCATTCTTTTGTTATACAAGCTATTTTTGCCTTTATTATGCAGTGTTGTGTAAAAGTCCTGGGCCACCATGAGGTTTATTGGTCAAGAGAAATAATGGCACACATATTCATGTCTCAGTCTCTGTATTAAGATACAATTTGGATATATGTGAATTATGTACAGCAGTGAAAATAAAGGTTTCAGAGAAAAACAAAGATGCAGTATTTATTGTGATCTCCCATTGCATGTCTATTGTGTTTAACTTCATATGAGATTTATTGCATTAATTTTCTGATGTTTTATACCAGGTTTTATTCAAAACATGTCAGATATTTGTAACTATTTGTTTTGCTTCTTGTCATAGGTTCAGGGATTAAATAGGTTAAGAATTTAACCATTACAATCCATTTAGTTCAGTTTTGTGTGTGTTTTTTAAGGTTGCAAACATATTCCCTGTATTTCTTTGTATCTGAAAAAAAAAAGAGAATGAAAAAAAAATATGTATGCTAATTTCGACCCAATAAAACAAACCCTGCAAAAACAATAATGCTAGAAATGGTCTAAGAATTTTGCACAGTGCTGTAATTTTAATTGTGTGTTTGGCTGACAACACCCCTACATGTAAAGCATCATATTAAATCTTCTTATTTTCACTGGTTGCATCCTAGCTTAATAAACTAGGGAGAACATGAACAAAGAATAAATTATACTTCAACTTTATAACAAAACTGAACTGGCTGGTCAAACTAAAAGAAGGATGAGAAAGTACCCTAACCTCTCCTTAAAACTCCCTGAGTGTCCCCTTATTATGAAAGAAAGTACTTCAGTTACAATCAAAGATTTTCATTCCTTCTATGTTTTTAAAAACATCTGATTGCATTCAATCTTTGTTGGTTAAAGGCAATGAGTATTGCCTGTGGGATCACTTAAAATGGTACATGAGCACTAGTACTCCAGAGCAGGCAAAGTGGTGACCTTCCCTTCCCTCAAAGAAAACATCCTTGAAGTAAAACAACTGTGGTTCTCAGGGGATTAGAAGAATCTCCATCCCCAGTAGGCAGGTTGGCACAGGCAGCCCTGCTTTGGGAAGAGCAGCGTTGGAGGGCCTGCAGGCTGATGAGTCACTTTGAGGCAGATCTGAGAATACCGTTATGGCTGCAGGGGCTGGAGAATTGTCAAGTGTGCGGTCTTAAACCTAAAGTGCTGCAGGAAGAAGTCTCCCCCACACTTCCTCACTAATAATAAATAAAGGTGAATGAATCAATTTTATTATACTTCACATTTAGTCAGACACAAGTTATTGAATTGTTGAAGTCGGGCTCTAACATCGGGCAGGGTACAGAGCCAAAGAGGAATGTTTTACAGACAAAAATACATGGATATTAACAATATATAGGCAATAAGCATTGTAGTCACTAGACTCAGATAGCAGAGAAAAAAAAGCTTGTCTTAGGTTCAAAATGCCACATAGCAGAAAATGAAAGAGTTTCTGTCTGGCCTTATCTTAAGGTGTATTAGAAATTACTTTTTTATCTTAAGAAGACTGTAGAAATCTGTGAACTAAATGCAGTGCACAAGGTCTTCTCTAAGCAGAGCAGAAGATTACTTACTCTATTATACAGTAATTTTAAAGTGAGGTAAAGGTTAATGATGAGAGGAGGTACGTTGACTGTGGCCAAAGGTCCCATACAGGCAGACAGAGGATTATTCAGGAAATGACTTGACACTTAGAAAAAGGTGTCAGTGATGAACTAATCAAATGGTTTATCATTTTTAATGTCTATTTTCTTTGCTACTTTCTTTTATTATTTCCTGCTAATTTATTTTATCCACTTCATTCATTGCTTTTGTATTTTGTCTCAACAAAAATTAGATTTTTAATTTAGTCCCTGTGGTTTTTTTGTACAGTATTTAAAAGTTCAGTGGCTTGTATTTAGTGGCATCTAGGGGTGAAATTGAACTGACTACCCCCCCACTCACCCTCCCCTATGGTGGCTGCTAAAGATGTGAAAGACCCTCATTAGAGTCATTGCTTAGTTTGTCAGTTTTGATTAAAGGAATAATAACTCTGGTCTACTTCAGACTTACACTTCGGTAATGTACCTGAACGCTGGATGCCACTCACAACAAAACGTCTTCAGACTCCTGTAGATACAAATGACTCATTCTAAGGTAATAAGACACAATGATTGTTGTTGCTTTGTTTTTATTCTCCCACTTAACTATACAATGAAGACATAATTAAAAATGTTGCATTCCATTTCTGCATTTAGATCTCTTTCTGTCATCATCAGTCACCAGCAACGCTTCTAATCAGAATCATAGACTCTCCCCCAGAGGAATGAAATTAGTTGACAAGATAAGATGATACTGTATGTAGGCATAAATGTGGCATAAAGTATAAGTGCACCCTACTAATTGTTACTTAGATTACATATTTTAGGCAGGGACATAAAATTGCTTGAGTTATGTGTGACCTGATATAAATGAGCAGCATGGTGGAACAGTGGTTGCCTTTGACTTAACCCTATATCGGGCAAGTAACCATTTTTTGGCAATTTTCACATGCATTACAGGACAATGACAGCAACATCCACAGTGAGAACAGTGAGGCAACAATCTCAGGCCCAATGTGGTCTACAGGGTCTGCAAGGTCAAGCTCTACTTGAACAGAGAGCGTAACTGCTTTGTTAGGTACTATAAAGTAATGGTACCAATGTAAGTAATGATGTTCAAAGGGATAATGTGGATGTTGGCAGATGTCTGGATCAGCACTTACATTGTGGTAATGTTCTAAAAGTGATGTTCTGATGTTCTAAAATACATGTTCCTTTCACCTTACATGTGTTGTTCTTGTATTTTTTAAATTTACTTCTTGTATCTTTATTTTTTGCCACTTACAGGTAAGGGACCAAATATGGTAACTTCACTGACCTTGGTTTTCTACATAATAATACAAAAAAAATAAAATAAATAAATCACATAAGCGATAAAGTTAAGTTAAGTTATGTTATGTTATGTTATGTTATGTTATGTTATGTTATGTTATGTTATGTTATGTTATGTTATGTCCTCCAATAACCTAGCCTGGTCAACCATCCCATTTCCTTAGTGTATTTTATACTGACAAAACAATGTGGAACTGGGGGGCTTGAATCCAAATATGAAGGCAGTACTAACAGTCGTTGGGTAGACCAATCGCAGATGATGAACATGATGCTTTTGTCAGAGAAACTCATTTTTTAATTAAACATGTATGATGCATTGTGAAACACCCGCCCTCATGACTTGTGATCAGCCCTGTATAAAATAGATTGGGCATAATCCACAGCAAATGGAGCAGTTCCAGACCGTTTCCTCATTACTGAATACACTGAGGGAAGGGGATGCCTGGCCACTTAATAACACACCAACCAATACCAATAATGCACTTGACATTTTCAATTTCAGAGTATTTCTATGAGTGCCCTATAAAGAGTTACAGCAAAGTTGTCAGTTTTACTTTCAGTTGGATCTGAGCCTTTCTGTGTTGAGTCTCCCTGTTCTCTTCAGACTTCACAGGTTTCCTCCAGGTCCTCTGGTTTTCCCCCACCATTAAAAACAGGTACATGTAGGTTAATTCTCCTGTTGGTGCCCCTGAACACAGTGCTGATGAAGATCTGGAGTTGGTCCCTGATGTGCTGCAATGTGCTGTGTGCTAATGCTAATCACTAAAACTAATCCCAGCTCTCCAAAGGGTTCATCCAGCCCACGGGATGAATTTACTGCGTGCAAAAATTACACAGAAGACATTGACAGTCAAGAGCGTCACTCAGTCTTCACAAGTTTTTTTGATCATAAAGTTGCTATATTTTTTCCCAGTTCCAGATGCCTGTTACTACAGGTTTTGTGCCTTTGTAGATCTGATATGTTCTGTAAATTATAATGCTCATTTGTCAATGATAAGGTGAGGCATAAAATTGTTAAATTTGCACTTATTTCTTTATAAGAAATTTCTGCTTGTTCATGGAAGTTCAGGTTAGGCACATTTTTTGTGAAAGAATAATTTGTAAAAGTAAATATTTTCAGATTTAGATTCAGAACACTTTATTCATCCCCAAGGGACAATAGGCTCTATGCACAGCCCCTACTTCCTGAACTTAAAGCAGCTCCTTTGTTTCCTGTCTCTCATTATTGGACACACTGATTAATCCAGGTGGACCTGCTACTTCTTGTTGTGACTACTATGGTCAAGCCCACCTGGATCAATCAGTGTGTCCAATAATAAAAGACAGGAAATAAAGGAGTTTCTTTAAGTTCAGGAAGTAGTGGGGCTGTGCATAGAGTCCATTCAGTTTGCAGGCATGGGATGCAGCAAAAAGGACAGGAGAGTAAGTACACATTCCACATTTCACATAGATTGGTCAACATTCAGGAGAGCACATCAGTAGCTGAAGAATCCAGCCATAAAGTGCAGAAGTTTTACCATCAGAGGCCAACAACAGTAGCAATAAATACCGTATTGGCCCGAATATAAGACGATGTTTTTTGCATTGAAATGAGACTGTAAAAATAGGAGTCGTCTTATATTCGCGGTCTAGACATTATACCCATTCACAACACTAGTCAGATGGCGGCGCGGGCACACGCAGCGGCTC
>JAPTGZ010000022.1:18224318-18238978 GCA_029814645.1 Fowleria isostigma | reverse complement strand
AGCATGATAGTTCCCCTATATTGTGACTCACACCAAAGTAATAATCCTACATTTATTTGTATCAGTGCCCTGATTGTCTTTTTGTTTGTTTGTTTTTGTGGAATTTTATATACAAATGCTGAAAATGGTCTTATCTCTCAATGTTAAAGAATCCTTTAAAAAAATCCTGGAATTTCCTCAAAATCCGTCCAGTAGTTTTTGTGTAAAGTTGCTGACAGACAGACACAGACAGACAGACAGACTGCCTCATACATCTTTTTTTTTTTTGGTGTGTGTGTTTGGGTTTTTTTAGATCAATGTATTTTTTATTAAGTCTTTAAAACATACAGAAGAATTAGAACACTCAGACATATAGCAAAGGTATAAGACACCACAAAACAAAACAAAAAGGGTCGACAATGTAGTCAATCCGGGTTTTTAAATATGGACTTTAAACTAACCCAGTCTAGCACATAAAATTTGCTAGACCCGATTCTGTATTATTGTTGATATGCAAAATATACATAGAACTGAAAGTGTGAGGGAATAAATCTAAATGCTGCCTTGTGAAGATATTTGCAGCATTTAAACCTTCACACCTTCATTTTTCAGTGTGAGATGCATAAAACTTTTTGATATTTTACAGTAAAATCACCCCTTAAACATTCCTGAAACCATAGTTGCAATTAGAATCCTCTAAATCTCCCTAAAATCTTCATGGTGAACCTGTAAATGTCCCATTCAAGCTTAGTCCTACTTTAAATCACAAATGTGGAGAGTGATTTCATAATAGGAGATTTATATCGTGGGATTATTGGTTTCCTCAGCCAAAGCAACACCAGTTGATGACAAGCTTTGTCAAATAATGAGTGTTAATAATATAAATGATTTGACCTCGAGAGACACCGCACATGCCAAGAGAAAGACTGAAAGGAAAAAGAAAGCAGAGAAGAGGCTGACATTACCATAGCAACGCAGAATGTGTGGCAAGGATTGAGTGATATAGGGTCCAAATGAAAAATACTGCAAACCAACCTAGAAACATTCAACCTAAGATGCAATAAAATGAAAACTTTCTTTTTGCCGCCAGACTATCAATACACCTGAGAAATGAGACTGGCTGCATGCTTCACACTGAATCAATTCAGTACAGCAACCCAATGAATGGGAGAAAAGGTCTGTTTTTTTCATTGTGAGTGTATCTGAATCAGGTAGGGGAGGTGTTAATTTAGTGATGCCAACATGCCCTTTTGTGTCTGCCCACATACTGAGCTCTACAAAATGCCAACAATTGAGCTACTGTGCCCTGTACTAAATCTTGCAAACCAAGCCCAGTTTGTTTAGAATTGAGACCTATCTAAAATGCACACTGAATATTAATAAATCCTTCCTTTTCACTTGGAGGTTGTTTTTAATTTTTAAGATGTCTCTTGTAAAAGTACTTGCATTGTTCAAGAGCAGCATATTCAAGGTCTAAAAACTATGACTTTAGTTTCTAAGAGCCCATAACTGTATGAACTTCCTTGCATAATAATGGCTGGATAAAACTTTAATTATAGCTGTCATGACAATTAACACCTATTTTCTTAGACTCTTTAGAAACTTGTTCCCAAAGATACACAAGTCTACTGTGAAAACATACGGCATGTTCTTCCTTGCTCTATCCCAATGCCCTGAAGATTTGATATGACTTTGCTTTTGAAATCTGTCTAGTTTCTGGATGTAAAAATTGTGCAAAGAGCTTTAATTATTGCACTAATCCATTTCATGAATTCAGACATATGTTTATTATAAACATGTAGCTACTACAGTATAAAGCACATTAAAAGGGAACAGTATACAGTTTTTTTCTTCCTAATCTTTCCTGAAGCAATGGCTCTGTATATTTAATTTTACACTAATATTAATATAAACCAGGGGTGTTGGGCTTAGGGTACAATCCAACCCATAGGATAAATTTGCAAGGTGCAAAATTAACACTTAAGATATATATTAAAAATCAAGGCTGTCAAACTCATTTTGGTTCAGAGGCCACATACAGCCCAATTTGATCTCAACCGGTAAACCAGTAAAAATAACAGCATCTGTATTATAAAAGAGAAGTGAACTCTGTCTGTGTGTCTTGGGCATCACACAAAATCTGTAGAGAGCTGACTGCGGCAGTTTGGCATGTCTATGTATTTTTGGTCAAGGAAGAGACAAGCAAAAATGGCAAGTTAATAGAAACAATATTTTGAGAGATATTAGTAATTTTGGAATACAATGGCCTCCCAATGGCCAATCACATTGCTATGCCCAGAATCATCAAATCATCATTGAAGTGGGTGACCTAGCAACAGATAAACAGTAGGGCCACATTGCCATGGTGTCAGATTTCATGTGCAGAAACAGACATGCCAGCTGAGAGGTTATTCAACTGAAAATGCCAGTGGAATTCACCAAGCAAGTAAAGGAATGAACTGTATCAGAGGGCCTACAACCCTACTTATAACCTATAAATAATGACCATTCCAAATTTTTGTCTTTGTTTTAGTGTGAATAAGGGTTAAAACACATGATAAAATTGTTCGCATTTACAAATGATCCTTTTACAAAAAATGTGAATAATTTAAACAGCAATGAACAACCTTAAAGTTCTGCCACTAAATGTTTTCCAACTGTACAGATCCACTGTGATCTGTAAGTTTTAAAGCACATGTGTAAAAAAGAATCTGAGGTTTAACATGATAAAAACTGCTGTTTTCTTTTTTTTTGCAAACAAAAAAAAGAGAGAAAATTTTGGAATTACTATTTATAGGTTATTGTTGTATTATTTTAAGGCTCAGTTACAAATGCTGTTACGAACAGCTATGTCCACCAGGCGACTCATTTATGGACCATTTCTTACAACCTTCTCAAGATGAACTTATAAGAATGGAGAGTTCTTAGACTGTTCCTAAGTTCATAGTCAGGTGGATGATTTTGTCCAAGATTTTCTACGGCTGTGGTGTGAAACCCCCTTTCCTATGAATGCCTTGGGAACAACCTAAGAACAATGCACTACATTCGTGGATCAGTAGGCCATTCCAGTTCCTGTGGTGGCCACAAATAGATTGCAAGTAGATCACAAGGACATGTTACATTTTTATTATTGGCCCCTCACGACTTTCACAGGAACGGACGTACAGAGATTCACACGGTGTTTCTACAGTGGATGTAAGGTGTTCCTATTGGCAGCAGTGCATCATTCGTACGTCATAAATTGTCAAGACAGAGTAAATTACTGGACTCATATGTGCAGTGCTGAAGGAAAAATGTTTTATCAACAGAAAAATAAACATAAACAACACAAAACCTGGATAATGCAGAGGGTGAGTTCACAGGGGGTGAGGATCAGGGTGAGCAAATGTGCATGATGGACATTTAAAGTCATGCACGCAATGACAGACAGTTAGTGTTTTTAACATTCAGTTCCCTATATTATTCTTGTGTATCTTTGTTTTATTCTACACATTCTACTTCACATTTCTTCATTTGATGTCTTATTATGACACATAATTTTTGTTATGTTTAACAGTGCAGGTCAGTTTTTTCCTCCACAATTTCAGTACCATGGACAGCAGATGATTCCAAATACATAAAGATGATCATGACATGGGAGTTTTGGTACACGGCCAGTGTTTATACCAATTTAAATATTCTGAAAAAGCATAAGATGTTATTACCGTCGACTTGAGAGTGTCATGAGTTGCACATGAGACAACCTTACAAAAAAATAATGCATGAAGTGGCCATAGGAATGACTTAGGAAAGTCCCAAGGTTTTCATACACCAAATGTGATAACTGTGTGATCTTCATATGATGCTCAATGTCCTTTTCTCACGGAGACCTTAAGTTGCTCTTATGAAATGAATGGCAGCTGTACTAATTTTGTAATAAGGCCGTAAGAAACTACTGCTCCCTCCATGAATGTCTACAAATTCCAGAAGTCATAAGAACTGTGAGATTTGTGGAAACCCAGTGGTTGTAAGAGGCTTTGTGACTGAGGCTTTACTGGTCTGAGCCACTTATGATCAATTCAGGTGAGAACCAATAACAACTTTTAGAGTCAAGGAAACAGCACTCAAGAAAAAGAATGGAGTTTGATGACAAATTCCAGCATTTTTGGAGTCTGATTGTGAGTGTAATGAAGGAATAAAGAAATACTGTTTTGACCTTGTTTGGATAGTTCCAAACAGATCCTTAATGCAGCTATTGACAACATAAACCATGCAGAAAAGAGGTGATTTGTGGTTTTACTGTGGCTGTGTTTCCCAAAAACAGAGCTTTGCTAATATAACCATAATGTAAACTATCAGCTGATAGTTTAATCTTTGTGAAAATTGTACATGGCTGAGAGTTGAAGTTTTAAGAAGAACATTTTATGCAGCCATAATGCAGTTGTGTGTAGACAATGACTTTCACACATGTCAGTGATTACAGTGGGGATGTAGTGTTAGATTGTGGTTTTGTTAGCTGTGAGTACACTCTGGTGTGTGATTCAAAATGCCAATATGACCCATTTAAAAGATTGATGGGTGATATTTAATGATATATGGCAGTGAAGCTGTGGTTTGTAACCATTAAAATAACCCCTGCCCCATTCTCTAACAAGAAAACAAGAAAAAGCTTTACTGTTGCTAGTGTTCTGTCAGGTGCTTTTTTTTTTTCTTTTTTTTTTAGTTAAGAGGATATTGAGTCTGGTACACACTCAGACATATTGAGTGACAGTTGTCCATTTTAAGGCTGGATGCACCCACAATAAAATGGAAAAACAATAAGAGGGATGTGCTCTGAGCTACTGTAGGAACTTGGCATGCACTCCGTGTACTCTGAGGCAATGAAAACACAACAGTGTTCATCTGTGTGAATGACTATACAATAATGAATAAGTAATTATGAATATTATCTTCATAAAATCATCCTAAAGCCCCCTAAATCTCATCTATTTTACCTTTTTTTTTTTTTGCAGGTTTATAGTGTCTTGGTTGTCACACACACACACACACACACACACACACACACACACACACACACACACACACACACACACACACACACACACACCTTAATGTTGTGTGTTGTGGATTAATATGCTTACACAACTTCATTCCACTTAGGAATAACTACATTATATCAGAGCCTCAGCATGTGGCAGTGCAAGCATATTAGGCAAATAAATTCCCCCAGTGGACTGGACATTATTATGTGCATGTATGTGTTCAGGATATAGCTTGCTTCAGCAAATGCCTCATACCCAGTAGAAAATTAAATTAAAATGACCCACAAGGATTATAGAATAGCACTAGCCAACGTTAAACTCTTGTTTTTGCCACTAATTAGAACAAAGCAAGTGTCATGTTTTGATTTACTAATTTTTATTCAGGGAAACATAACAAGACTTCACCGAGAGGTCAGAACCACAGCGTGTTGTGCTTTTGTCACAGTCCATGTGTTTCAGCAGGTAGCAACCACATGGCATTTGACAGCACTCTGCACTATTTCCTGTCATCATATGGCAGGTAAAATACATGAAGATTTCTGACTATTTCATGTTATTTTTTTGTTCATGGGTATTTTAACGGCCTAATTAAGCTCTGTATCAGCTGTTACACACATACTGTATGTGACACAACAGGCAGTGGCTGGTTTTAAAGAAAGTAAGAGGATTTCCGCTGATTGCCACAGATATTTTAAGGCTTGTGCTGTATTAGATTAAGGGCTGTTGAAGAGTCATTACAGCAGACATGGAGATAATCAAGTCTAATGGTCACACTTAATGTAAAAATGTCACAGACTCATTGAAAAACTAAAAAAAAAAAAAAATAAATCATGTTTTGCTGCATACTCAGCATAGCTAGGACATATGTCCCAAGTATGACCATAAAAACTGTTGCCATGAATAGATTTTTGGGAGCATATACAGTACTGTGCAAAAGATCCAGGCCAACATTAGGTTTGTTGGTTTCGTAAAGTTATAATGACCACATATATGAAGTTCTCAGTCTTTGTATTAATAATCTGGATATATGTGAAGTACATGCAATAGTAAAAACAAAAGTGTCAAGGGAAAAATTCTATAAACCAAAGAAATAAATATTGTGACCTCCCTTTGCACAGAACATGTCCTTAGCCTTTGTTCAGATGAGATTTATGGTATTAATTTTCTGATGTTTTATATCATTCATCACCATAGTGCTAGTTACAGAAAAAAGTAACTAGTTATTGTTACTAGTTACTTCATTCAAAAAGTAACTCAGTTACTTTATTGATTACTTGCACCAAAAAGTAATGCCTTACCGTTAGAAGTAACTTTTGCATTACTTTTTTAAAATAACATTCTTAAAAATACACCCATTGGTGTCCTTAAGCTTGGCTTCCATTTGTGAATACTCTTTATCCAAGCAGTTATAAATGTTTTTTGTCCATTTGCTGCTTGGACATGGTATTAAACCAATGAGTTCCTGAAAGCGGGTGACTCTGCAGTAGAAATTGGCTGCATGTTGTCAACAATAAAACGTGTGGTGGATTTGTTGATCTGTCCCTGGCTAACAGTCCTGTTAAATCTAACCGCTGTTGTTTGGGTAGCAACACTTGCCTCATTTCCTGTGTTAGATGATGATGACAGATGCCGGCTAGTCTCACCTAGCTTTGTGGATGCGTTGCTGTTTGTCACAGTAGACAGGAGCTTTAATCCAGAAACACTTGACAAGAATGTTCATCTCTTTGTGCTCAACTAATGTAAAATGGTGAGCGTATTTCCAGGTTGAAAAACTAGTTTTGCTCTCGCTTTGATTTGCCATGGCTACACGGTTGTAAAAAAAAACCCATCAACACCCAAATGCATCACCGTTGTAAACAGGAAGTAGCGCACTGCTTCCTCTTGGTCTTTATTTTCAGCAGGCTAGACACCTTGCACACCAAAATTGATCAATTTAGCAAGTAACGGATAAAAGCACCACATGCTAACAGTGACAGAGTTACTTTATTTATTTAAAGTGTAATGCATTACAGTATTAGTAACTCACAAAAGTAACGGCGTTACAATAACGCATTACTGCCCAACACTGTTCATCACATGTCAGATGTTTCTCATTGTCTGTACTACTTCTTGTCCATAGGACGGTTGTCACACTAAATAGTGACTTTATCCTGTAGAACACATTTAGTTAAGATTTTTGTCTTTTAAGGCTGTGCACATATTTTGAGTAATTTTTGCCTTTATCTTTTTGTATCAGAAGACAAGAGAATGAGCAATAAATATATATGTTCATTTCAACCTTATAAGAACAATAACGCTAACAGTGGCCTTAAACTTTTGCACAGTGCCGTATATTTTGACAGTGACAATTTAGTTTTTCATCTGTACACCACACAATTTAAATGAAACAAATCAAGATGTGACTGATGTGTGAACATTTATTCAAGGGGTTTAATGAAAAAATTCACATTAACTATTTAAGGATTACAACCATTTTAGACGTAGTCCATTTATTTTCAGAATCTCAAATAATTGGACAACTGACTGACAAGCAGCTTCAAGTCCAGGTATGTCCTCTTCCCTAGTTATTTTATGACAAATGAAGCAGATTTAAAAAAAACTGTGGAAGTGATTCCAAAAATTTAATTTGCATTTGTTAGCTGTTCCCTGGGATTCTCAATACATGGTTCAAAGGGGTGTCAGTGCAAATAAAGTAGGCTGTCATTTGACTGAAAAATAGTTTATGCAATATGTTTCTTAAACCTCTTGAATTGAAGTTGAAAATCCACACTTCATTCACTTCTTCATTGTTTCATTCAAACCCAATGTGGTGATACACAGAGGCAAAACTGCAATATATATGTCACTGCCCAATGATAACAGACCTGGATTTATTTGGTCATTCACTGTGAAGTACGGTAGTACCAAATATTGAGAATCATCACACTGAGATACTCAGCTTTAATTTCCCACACACATTCACTGATGAGTGTTACTGCTTTTTTTTTTTTTTGGTTCATTAAATATTTACATTAATAAGGCATTAACAAGTGCTTGTAGGTTTTTCTTCTGCTGATATCAGGTATTCAAACCTGGATGAAGCCACATCTGTCAGTGCCAAGTCAACCTTCATGGCTATTAATACTTAGACAAGCAAATTGACATCTGTGAAGCATGAAGTCCATGAGACCAGCCCCACTGATACACTAGTTTAAATTAACAATGAAAACATTCTCAGATAAAAACTACAACAATATCCATCGATAAAAATGAATCCGACAGGACAAAGGCAACACTGCGATCAGGTGAAATTTACAAAATGACATAGCAGTCTTTACTGGCAGGTGTAGGTGTGCACTGGCAGCTGTTGGCACCGCGGAGCCAGGGTTAAACAAAATCACCACTGAGCTCTGAATGAAGCTGTGCCAGACACAGAAACACTGAAAACAGCCAATTCTGTCTGTCTGTCTCTTTCTCATGCCAACTCACACACACAGCTAGAGAAATGTAATTTTTACAAAGGAGGGTTGAATGAACCTGTCTTGAATCTATTCACTGCTGTCCAACAACACAAAAAGAACTGAGCTTGTTAGAAAAATTGGTCCTCCCTCCTCAGCTTCTCAGTTGTCTTCAGAGTCCGGCGGCAGCAGCAGCAGTGGCGGCAGCAGCAGTACACCTTTCATTAAATGCACATGCACAAGCCCTATTGTTTCAGATCGACTGTGTGCTTGACTTGTGCAATTAATAATGATCAGTACCATCAATAAGATGAACTGCTTGTCATTTTCCAGAGGCTCCTGTGGGTTTCTGTGGTCCTGTACACAGCAATACTCAGCGCACACCTTTGTGGCTTTTGTAGCCAAAGCTTATGGTGCAAAAAAAGGATGGATACAAACATGGGTGTTTGGTTTAATATCTGTCATTTCCAGAGAGAGCGATGACAGATGTATCATATAGAGTTACACTGCACACAGCCCTGATGTTACTGCATTTAATGTATGATTGGAAATGAAACCATTTCCATTTTGCAACTATAACAACCAGAGATATGGGATTTTTTTTTTTTTAATAAAAAGAGCAAGCTTATTTACTCCTTTTTCCAAATTATGGATACAGTTTGCACATAACTTGCCTTTCATGGAACACAATCACACCAATAATTTTACCTGCTACTAAAGATTTCCAAATTGTCAGAAAAACTGGATTAGTTTTAACAGCAACTGCAATTGCTGGCAAAAGCCAACTTAAGCAAAAACATGTTTGTTTTGGTGTGGCAGCTGAAATGTTAGACAGTATTTTACTCACATTTTACTAACTGGCTGCTTAGATTGCCAATTTTAATAGCATTTTAATAGAAATACTGTGCTATTCAGAGTAATAGGAGTAGGTTATGAAATTAAATCAAGACAGATGTCTGCATTTTGCAAAGCACAACATTTGCTTGAGAATGTTTAAGAGAAATAAGCTTTCATGTTTTCAACCTGCACAAATCTTGGTATGCAAAATGAGAAACAGTAAGTGAATTGGAATAAATATAATTTCTGCCCTGTGGAGATATTTGCAACATTAAAACACCGTCATTTTTCACTATCAGATGGATAAAGTTTTTTAGATATTTTACAGCAAAATCATCCCTGATGCATGATGCATTTCTTGATTTGCCTTTTGAAGAACTGACTGAAAATCGGTCAGGTCATACAGCCAGGATATAGAAGGTCATGTAAATGCAAATTTGTGGTTGTGGAAGTTTAGAATTGCAAATTTGCCAGCAAAAAGATTAAATTAGACTGTGAGGCAGGGCCTTGTTGGAACTGAGGAGCTTGTGCATGCACATAAACAGAGTGACTTATGTTTTCATCTTAGATGGAAATAAAATCAAACCACTGAAACAAGGGTGGCTCAATATGGCATAGTCATTTCTTAGCAGCTGTAACCAGAGCTCTGAACTTATCTTCAAAGATCAAATAGGTAGTGTATTTTGATCATATGCATCTTGGTCCTACCCAGTTCAAAGATCACCACATTTTACAGACATACTCATCAATCTCTGCTACTCCAAAGCTCCAGGCAACCTGCTTGAGTGTTTAGAATGAAACAAGTAGAAAACAGCGTTTAGAGGTACCACTCAGAGTTTTCCTGCTGCTTGAGCAACAGTGATAATCAGAATTCAGCTCCTTAAATCCTTCCACGCCTCTAAGAATCTAACTATGCATTTGAATCATCATCTGTCACAGAGGTGACCTACACTTTGAGAATGGAAATGAAACATAGTATGGAGACAGCATTTATAGACAAATGGATCAACACTCTTTCACTTTGCCGGCTTTGGCTTTTGCCTCAGGGTATCTTGAATTAACTAATTTATTTTCCTACTTCACTCCTCTTTTAGCCCTTTTACACTAACATGGGCTTGATGCCATTGTGGTTTGCAAATCAAATTTTGAACTGTTTGGAGGGTTACGACCAAAATAAATTGGTTCAGAACCCATAACCTTGATTCCCAGTTGGAACCAAAATGTAGATTTTCTCTCAATCCAGAGAGTGAAAATTGTGTAGGTGTTGTTATCTATAGGCTGGAAAGAGAGAAAGAAAACATCAATGACAAAAAGTCTGCATAACCACTGAAAAAAACCCTAATGTATGATACTTCCTGACGAGTCCCAGCGCTTGGTGGTGATTACGTCGTCCACTGAGTTAACCTATAAGGACCCAGTGTAACTTCTGTGGCAGTTCCCAAATAAATTATTCTATTTTACCTTTCCTGAGGGATTTATCACCATTTATATAATATTATCCTCTGAATGTTGCCTTTTATCAGTGAAAATCATCTATTTTCATATGTTTAATTGAGTAATCGTGTACAGTCGTGGAAAAAATTTGGAGACCACCTAATGTTTTCTTCAATCTCTTGTTCATTTTAATGCCTGGTACAACTAACTGTACATTTGTTTGGACAAATATAATGATAATAACAAACATTGATATCATAGGAGTTTAATTTTGGAGCTGATATTTATCCATTTTCCATGGTTTTTTTTGATAATAAACCAAAATCACATACGTATACGTACATCAATAGCTATGGCAATGTATTACCAAAAGCAATGGTTTTAGACATTCCATGTTTTCTTTTATGTTTGTTTAAGTCACATGATAAACACAGGAGTAGTACTTGATTGCATAACCATTGTTTTTGATGACTTTTGAATATCTAATAATTTTTTCTGTGACTGTAGATGTTCATAAAAGCTCACTAACTCAAGGTTATTGTATCAAGAGAAAACTGAAGACAAAGTGAGGTTTTCAGTAAATTCATTATTAATTGAACATAAACCCAGTGTGTCCATCCACTGTCATTGATCCATCTCCATGTGTTTTACTGGTGAATCAATGTTGTAGAAGCTCACAGTGTTTCCACGTTCAATACGGAGCCTCTGAATGTCCAAACGGGTTATATCTAATGACCATGAAAAGATGACAAACTGAGTTTACAGCAGTTATTTACATGTATTGATATGATTAATGGATCAACAGTTTATATTAGTAGATGCTTTTGGTTGACGGCAGATGTTTGGGTCTGTATGGGTTAAGGGAAAAAGGTAGAAAGGAACCCTCCCCCCAAAAAGTAGGAAAGAACTATTAATAAACATAAGTGGGACTGAAAAGTAATAAAATATGGATCATAATGGGATTATATGTGACTTACTACTATCAATCTTATGATATGTTACACTGCTTTGCAATAAGGATGTGTCCTTGAGTTAAAAAAAATCCCACTGAAAACCTGTGGAAATGTCAACAAATTCTGAATGGAACCAGAACTAATCAGAGTGGGTTATAATCTAAACAACTATAAAATGTCAATGAAATATCATCTCCTGGAATTCTGACAGAACTGAAGTCTTGGAACATTACCCTGTTGTCAGGAATCCTTGCCTGTTGTGTCCTTGTTTCCTCCAGTGCTTGGTTTTCATTGTTTCTTTCTTTACTCCCCCTTATTTTCACCTGATCCCTCTTCCATCCAAACTGCTCAACCTTCAGCCTGTGCTTCCCACTCACCTGCTGCTCATTTCTACAATCAGTTCCAGTCCAAATACCCCTCACTTTTCTTTTGTTGTCTTCACACATTACCAGAACACTCCGGTCATGTCTGTCTTACCTGATTTCCTCATATTTTTGGACCTCTGCTGGTGTGTCTTTTTGTTTCTCTGGGGTGAAACTGGTTCATCTTAGGCATCACTTGTTTTTTTCCTGCCAGGTTTTGATGACACTTCTTCTTAAGTGTTTGTGCCGGCTGATGTTTTAGTCGCATCCTGTTTCCTGTGAGTATTTTTTCCTTTGTCTTTGCACAGTGGTCATATTTCATGTTGTTTTTTTCCCCTCTGCATATACTGTAGGCTGGGAGTTTTTACGCACAAAATGCTTTCCACTGTTTCTGCAGTGACACACCTCATCAATCCCTGCATCTTTACTTACCTTTTCCTCATCAAAACCTCCAGCTGCGGTGACACCCCTCCCATCCCTCCTCACACTCCTGTTCAATGACCAGACAGTAGTCACTTTTTCAGTGAACATCTGTGCAAAACTTTACTGATATTTACTGAATGTTAAAAAAAAAACCCATAAGTGCATAATATCAGTTTTTTCATTAAATCACAAATGTGATCATTTATTTATTATCGTGAAATGACACAGTAAGTCATTCCATAAACATGGCAATGAACATAAATATCATTGATTTACAGATACCTTCATTGTTATTATATATTACCCCTCTATCCCGTATTCAATTAAAACATAACATGCATGCATGCACTTGAAAACGCTCAGCCTGATTTATCAGTTACACTACTGCCACCCAGTGGCCTGACTTATCAGTGCACGCCAAAGTTTTTGGATGAACGGACACACGGACGACCAACTGATAACAATATCCTGTGGCCAGTGTGGCTGAAGGTACAAATGATTTGGTTTCCTGGTGTGTCCACACATACCATGCCCTGTTTCCTTTAACATTCTTCTTCGCTTGTTGTAATATCAGTTGTTGATGTTTTATTGTTTTTGGGATCTGTCCCTTTCTACTGTTAACACTGAGATTTACTGAATGAAAAGTGCCTTATAAATAAAATGTATTATTATTATTATCATTATCCATCAACATCTGTTTTTTTGTTCACATGACTCTAGTTACAGAAGAATGTCGTTCCATTGCAGTTTTGCTCAATATACCAATTTCGCTACAGCCAAATAACAGCCTCTTGCCCCGCAAAAACGGATCATCAAAAAACAAGAATTTTGGCAAAATTGTCACTTTTCCATTAGGTAAAATTTTTATGCACAAGTTATATTTGTGTAATTTGAGGGTCAATGGAAAAATACCTTCTGTTACCCATTTCTTACCAGCCTGCAGATTCCTCCTCCTCCAAAGCTCTGCCCATAGATTTCCTTTCTCCTGTATGATAAACTCACCCTAACATTTTCTCTTCACCATCTGCCCTTCTCCTGACCTGCCCTAAACCCCTCTCCAGCTTCTTTTAAGCCGTTACACACTGTGTGATAAATACTAACCTCAATCTTTCTTTGCAGAATTGGCGAGTGAGCATCTTCCTGAACCACATCCAGGTCTACATTCTCCTTCTCTTTGGACTTTCAGCTTATCTTCATTGTTTCCAACTATAAGAACAGAAACAGACAGGACAGACTGGATGTGATGAGCATCAGTGGGTGCTGTCATCAGTCTGCTAACATGTCATAGCCAAGATTAGATCAATATCACACTGTGTGGCTAACAATAAACTTAAGGCTGCTTAAATCTCAGTGTGTAGCAGAGGCAGGGGACTATGGGACTTTGTGGGAGTTGCATCACTTAAGGCAGGCATTCTTTAGGACTTGAGACCTACTTAACTGACAGAACAGACAGAACAGAAAGACTAAACTTAACTTTTACTTTCTTACCTGATTCAACCTGACTTTGACCTGTAGCAGATGACTTGACCAGTTGTCTTGCTCAGACACATACCAACAACGTTCATATTTAATGACACTGAAAGCACTGGAGTGGATGAAATATGTTCTGATGGTTTGATATAAGAGTAAAGATAGCCATGAAGGAAGAAGTGTAAGATCAGTATGCGACTGTGAAAATACTTGTAATACTACTTCACGTAAAAGTACTGTGCTCCCAGACTTATTTCATCCTACTAAATTTAATCAGCTAAATGTACTTACAGTGTCAAAAGTCAAAGTGCTCATTGTGGAGGAGGTAAAAATTGTTAATTAAATTTTACTCCTGGCAGTATTGCAAATGTTTGTAGGTACTACTCAGTTTAACTTTAATTTATTTTCTTCTCAGTGTGGACACATGTACACACATGGCTGGGTATATGCAAAAAGTGATATTTTTCTCATGTGTTTCTGTCTTTCATTTATACTACCAGTCAAAAGTTTGGACACCCCTATTTTGTCTTTATTTTCATGGCTATTTACATTGTAGATTTTCACTGAAGGCATCAAAACTGTGAATGAACACATATGGAACTAGAAAAGCACTCGGAGAGCGCAGACCTCCGCCAAGCACCACCGTTCCCCCATTTTTCTAGGTGGCGCTAGAGAACACATAGGTCATAGGTTGCAGTGTATGATTTTTCCGGCTCGATGAGACGAACATTTCAATATTTGTTT
>JAPTGZ010000022.1:18182558-18210986 GCA_029814645.1 Fowleria isostigma | reverse complement strand
TCTATCTATCTATCTATCTATCTATCTATCTATCTATCTATCTATCTATCTATCTATCTATCTATCTATCTATGGTATTATTTGAGCAAAAACTGCTATTATCATTTTTTTTTTTTTAAATTTAATTAAATAATTTAGTCTTCCTTTAATTTCCTTTGCAGGCAACGTCTTTGATGTATTAGATATGGCATTGCACTTTATTTGCTATATTTATTTGTAAGTGGAAGCTACAAAATAAATACAAATACAATAAATTTAACTGCATGAGTCTTCAGTGGGCTACCACATACTGTTGCCAGCCTGAGAGGACAATTTTCAATAACATCTGCATGAATACAAAATATGACCGCAACATTAGTCACTATATTGCTCATGAACCGTAAGATATACCTTACCTTCTCTTCTTATATAAATATGTATAATGTTAATGGTCTTTTTTTCCTATATATCCCACTTACTCTGTCATTTACTCACATTTAAATTGAATAACATCCACCTGTCCAGGGACTACAAGTGGAAATTAGCTTCTGCCATAACCTGGCACCAACAGCTTTCCTTTCGACTCTGTCTATAAGTCAGTGTATTTTATTTGAACAGGGACAGTGCACGACAATACAAATCTCCTTCCCTACCTGTTTTGTCTTTTTTTTTTTTCTTAGTCATTACTCCATATTTATGACCGGCACATTGTCAATAGGTCCTTGGTGTAGCGTCAGGTTACCATAGTGACGTGGCCTGCGTTAGCTAACAGCTGTTCAACCGCTAGCTACTACTGTAACTATTACGTTTGTAACAATTCAGTTATTCGACCTAACGTAAGGTAAAAACGCGTAGCAATATTCCCATAGTTGACCTAACGACACGTAAAATGTTCAGGAATAATTATCAGGTAAATTAAATTCACAGCATAGTAAAATAACTTGACTTGTCTCTGTAAAGAATATTAGCACAAGCTTTAGCCTGTTTTGATGATACTAGCTTAAGTTAAAGAGGAGCTTTACATATGATAACTGTTCTTTCTCTGGCAGGGTGGTGCTGTAGTGGAGATCTTCAGTGCCCAGGGAAAAGACCCTGTAGCAAAGTGGAAACTCTGTGGAGGACCATCAGCCATACACAAGGTGAGGTTTTACTGCTGTTGATTAAGTTTATGTATTCTATGGCTATTAATAGCGACGCAATCATATTAAAGGCAATCATCTAACGCATGTAGCAGTATGTTTAGCACCTGCAGTAGAGATGGAGCCCGGTATAGTTAATATAGTGACACTGAATAAATGACAAAGTAGTAAGGATACCTACCTTTTGGATAGCTTTCCATCACGTTTCAGTTTCTACTTTGTGTATGACAAGTTATACTCTACTATAAAATCAAAAGAAATGCAATTTTGACTTGTCACTACAATGCATTGCCAGAGGTGGATGAAAGACTGTTTTAGCTTCTGTGATAAATTCTTGAGTCCTTTATTAGTTAGTAATACATTTGTACTTGATTGTCCAATGCAACATATGTTATATTTTAATAGAAAAAGCTTGTATTATTAATAAAACTGAGTCTACAGATGTAGGTCATTATTGAACAAGGCCCTTTTCACATTACATGTTCCCACAGGAATTTAATAAAGAAATTAAAGGATTTGTTTACTGTCTGGAGGGCAGTAGCCACACAGTCAAAATGCAAATGCCAGAAAATGGAAAAATGTCTCGTAAGTCACTGCCATACTTCCCCCATTTGGTAAAATTTGCTTTGCTTTGTTAGTTTCCACATGTTGATAATTTCCTTTACATTTTGTTGTCTTAGTTGGACTTCTTCAAAGATTTTTGGTTCTTCAAGTGAATATTCCTCAGAGCAAAGATTTTTCCATTGAGCTTGTGTAAGTACATCTGTTTTTTTATGCTCCAGTATCAAGCAAATATAGAAAACACGTGAGAAACTATTAGACATTGAGAGCATTTTTACCCAATACGTGCGCATAATTCAGATTAAAATTATTATTTGTAAATATTTTCTCATAGGCATATCATAAAAATTGCTTTGGTGTGGCAGTTTCCTTCCATAAAACTGCACCATGAAAACTGATCTTACTGCACTAAATGGAATAAAAACCTTTGAAATCAAAAAACCAAAAATCAATAAAGCATTTACCTTCTATGGTCAGGACTTCATGGAGCCACCAGTAATTCTGGTTTATTTCTGCTGTTCCATAGGATAACTGATACAGGGCATCTCAAGAGAAGACTCTACTTATCAACCGTGCATAAAGAGCTGTCTGTAACACTTTGGCATGCAAGAATCCCTCTTGCAGGATCAAAACACAACATTGTGAGTCATGCCTCAGAAAACATGTCGTAACTTTTAGATTTTTGTAGGTTTTGTTATCATTTATGTTCATATTTAATAGCAGCAATTCTACAGGATGGTTTTGTACAACAAAATCACTTTACTTGTGTCATCTAGTGGTCTACTTTGTGTATCGACCTTGTATCCTTCACTGGTGAACTGTTCAAGGACACAGGATTTCTGAGACTGGATGGCATCACTTTGTTTGCTTCCTGCAAACTACGGAGAATCTTCACTATGAAAACAGAGCCTACAGGAATGTCAGACGATGGTAACACAAGTGATCACACATAAATGTCAAAATAGAGTCAGTTTACATTAACTGACAAATTGTCTGACACAACAGACATACATATTCTACTCACCATTAAAAGTAACTTATCCATAACTAGATAATAAACTTATGCTTTACAAAACAACTCTAGCTGCTATGATTTCCACATCATCCACAATGTATTTTTATCTTGAGACAGAGTCAGACAGATAGCTGTGCCAGGTTACTGGCTGATTTAGTCCAAATGTGATGATTCTCAACATTGTACACCTCACTACTTGTAAAATCTATTTTTTTTACTTTGTCATAACAAGGGAATATGTTTTTTACTGTTCTCCCCACACCTCAATCTAGATATGTCTCTCAGTGGAGCTGGTCTCATGGATTTGATCCCTCGCAGTTGCCAGTTCCCAGCAGACATAAATCATGTCACTCAAGTATTCAACATGAAGAATTTGCGGAAAGCAGATCTGATCGTTGATTGTGGTAGGTAGAACAAATCACAGTATAAAATGATCGATCAATAAGTAAAAAAATGAAGGTTTAAACAAAGTTCTTTTACTTTACATAACAAAACATAAAATTTAACAAGTTCATTCAGGTGCACTTTTGTTCCAGACCTTTTTGCATACTTTTGTACCTCACCTGTACTCAGAGAGCGGCAATTATCTCTTCATATAAAGAGGCATGCACCAGTAATCCAGTTCTGCCGCCTCTGTGGCCTTTTTTATCAGTGCTTATTTATTTGTTCTGACAGCTGTCTAAGTTATGTTAAGTCAACCAGCAGTGCCCAAAGAAGAGAGCAGTAAGCACACGAAAGAAATAGCTTTTACAATTAGCATCTGCATTATTAGCATAACATTCCTAATCATAATTAAAACGATTTCTATTAAAGTAGGCAAGCAATTTAACTGTGACAAAGCTGCTTGGTGAATGTTCTTACTAGAGCACCCAATCTGTCAGAAATTGTTAAAAGTTTTGTCGTGCAGCACAAACAAGCCATGATTATCTCAGTTCTTTGACAAAGATGTCCTCAAGGTCAATACATTCACTGAGTGTAGTCACTGGTGCATTCCATATAGGTTGTATTTATGGATTGTTATGGGTATAAATGTATGGTCTTCTGCAGATTTTCAGGCCACTAAAATGCAATCACTCTAAACCTGGGTAATTTGAGCGTTGTATCTACTACATCAAAGAAGCACATCTTCCTCCTCTTCCTCATACATTCCTCACAAGTATGTCCAACCTAGCTCATCCTGCATCATCCTGTTGACTGTGTTTTGTGGAATGGAAGTGTCTGCTCTCTGCTCTGCTGAGAATCAGACAGAAAGTACTGTATGTTTTGCTGTTACCATCAGCGGAGGTGGTGCTAATGAGCCCTGGCACAGATACAGCAGGGTCGGGTCATGGCTGTATCACAACTCACACAGCAGCCCATTATTTCCACATGATGATATGCAACACACTGATAGATTAAAAGAAAACATCAGTTCAATCCGATAAGCAGAATTGTCCAGTTTTTATCATAGCGGTACAAACTGCATGTTATGAGCAGAGGGGTCTACTCAAAGTTGTGCATTTCTCAATTTCCATGCTTTGTTTTAGCACCGTGCCAGCATTAGAGACAGGTCTGGCTGAACCCATTATCATTCTGGAAATGGGGAACGGGGGAAAAACTCTCCACCTTGTTTGTGTTTATTAAATCAGTCATAATTGTCTTGGGTGTTGCCAAGAACAGGATGCAGCGGCAGTGCCTTTGCAAAGAGCTGAGGGACTTCTTTTGGAGGAAGATTTGTACTAAAATCTGATGCACTGAACCCTTAAAAGCAGTCTAGATAATTAAAGTAATACAGCTACTTATTGTGCAGACCAGGCTTCTTAAAATGACTCATACAAGTAGAAAATGTGGAAAAATAAGTGGCAATAGAATCTTCTGGCACTGGCTGGCTTTACATTCTTAATGACTGTTTTTGAAAAGCCAAAGCAGTCAAATTTTATGCTCAGCTACACTATTCTGCTGACTTCTTTTTCGTTCAGAATATGTATGGTAAAAGTTTTTTAATTATTCTAAATAAAAATACACAAACATAAATGCACAGTGGTCAGTAATGATCATTTATTTGCAGCTCCTGATCAAAATGTGAGTCTGGGCACCACCAGGTTGGCCAGTAATCGAAAGACCAGGCCCCAGGGTGTGTTGCAGACAGCCTCAGGCTCCAGGGCTTCAGGACCACCACCCCAAAATGGAAGAAAAAACACTGCTGCCCCAGATGGAATAGACAGCAGTGTACTTTGTATCTCAAATGTGGTAATTACACGAATACCATGAAAAATGAATCTCTCTGAATTATTTGGATTTTGCTGTCATAAAAGTATGAGTAGAGCAGAGAATATGTTGCCTTGAATTCAAGCTTGTATTTCTCCCATTGCTGTGTCCCTAAGGGTTCCCCATTCAGTAGAGAGAACCAAAAAGGTGTGACACAAAGTCAAAATACTGCCAGCCAGAGTGAAAAATTATCACACGAAGACCCTTCTGATCATCCTCAAGAAGGTGCAGTTGAATTTTGATTTCACTGTGTTGTCACTTGTCGATTACTACAATATAGTGTAGATATAAGGTGCTATAAGTTCTACCTCATTCTTCAAGGTTTTCTTGGTTAAAAGATTGTATTTGTTAAATCACTGAAGCACTAAGCATTTGAAAAGGCATTATGAATGAATCAACAAACCAAATAAAAAGAAACATATATTCTCCCAAGCACCTAATAATGGCTTTTACAGTTGATAATGCAACATCCTGTAACATGATTGAATGCAAAATTAATGATTGAAATTTCTTAATTCAGTGGAACATAATGTAGCAGGCTGTATTCTGTCTTTTCTGAATGAATATAAGAAGCTCAGAAATGCTTTCATTAATGGGGATTTTCACTGTGCATAATCAGTTCACACACATGCCTTTGCCAAGCTTTAACAACAGTGTTGTGTGACTGTTTTGTGTTACAAAGCCTGTCTAATATTTAAAGTATTGCACATAGGAACATCTGGCATTTTACAACCCCATCCCCCAAAAGACAGAATATTTGACAAGCAAGGCTCCAAGAAACTACGGGTCTACAGTGCCAGTCGACAAAAACCTGCATCTCCTGGTAAGCTGTGTGCGCTGCATATTATATTCTGTGTGTGTGCGTGACTGTAGTGTATAGCATGCAGAATGTGCCATGATTTGTTTGGTAATGCTCCTTCCAGACACTGGGCCTGTTGCTCACAGAAACAGGAGTAAGACCAAGGAAAAGTGCACTCATTCATCTAGTGAGCGAGAGATCAGACAGCAACCTCTTACCTTAATGGAAAGGACAGAGCACCGAACAGCAGGTGAGGCACACATCTGCTGAGACTGGAGAGAGAGTAGGACAGCAGGAAGCAGCAGTAGTAAGACACGTACACTTTCAGACTGAATGAGTGATGCTTATAAAAGTATAAAAAGAGAGAGAGACGGAGAGAAATCGAAAAATTATATACAAAAGAATATTATCAGTGCTGGTTATATTGACATCTGCTTTGGTTCAGATTCTTCAAAGTAGCTCCTTTATACTTCAGAAAAATACCTATTCTTACTTTTAATTCTTAAATTAGATCAGTTTAAGATATTGCATGAATTTTAATGAGCCTCATTCCATGCTGCACACACCATTGCTTTTCTCCCCCTTTTTTAATTTTGCATGACCCACGTCAAGGCCATTTGCAGGATTTTTGTTAGAGTACCCCTTACTCCAATCCCCAAACTCCCCTATCACCACCATCACATGAACACACACACACACTTCTACTACACTCCGATTGTCCTCATAAAGTAAGTGCACATGCTTTGAAAGCTCATTTATGGATGTTTCTCCACATCAGTAAGCTCCTTTGCTGCAGCCCTGCCCACACATGGAAAGTAGTTAGTTCATTAATGGTAATGTGGCACATTAAATAAAAGTCAGAGGGACATCTCCTGGGCCCAGGGTTTGCCACACAGTGGGCAATTAGAGAAAGTGATTATACCGTTTGAGAGGTTGAAATTTGCTTGCTCTTTCACATTGGAAGAGGTTTTTCTATCTTTATTCTCAGGCTTATCACATAATTTCAGAGTTTCTTGCATTTCTCAATGGAAGTTTCAAGTTTTACTTGTGGCTGATAAACATTTTACCCACCATTGGATATATAATGAGCAACATCGTGTTAGATATCTCAACCCTGCTCTAAAGTTTTCTTTCCACTTATGCTGAAGTAGGAAATCAACAAGAGTGAATCAGGGTCAAAGCAATGTTAGTGAGAAAAACAGGTGCATGTGTGTTTTTAATGCTCTTTGGGCATGTGTCATTGGATAAATAAACACTACGAGTAGAATTAATTTGCTGCATTCAGTCTCCCTTAACATTTGCAGTGTTATTGACAGAACCTACAAAAATGTTTATGAGTAATTGATGATAATCAACTCCCAGTTATAGAATGACATCAGCCAGTCATTAGTCACTGTAAGATTTTTCATTATTCTTTACTCAGTCTTCACTCAGGTTTAATCATCATGTTTAATCTTTCTTGTGTTTGCTGAGAGATTTATGTTTGCACTGTGGAATTAAATTTTAAGCCTAAAATATTTTTTTAATAAATAGACATGGGAGTTTTGCCTAGGTTAGAATATTGTTTTGTGTTTGTCTTGTTTTGCAATCTTTTGCTTTAGATTGCAGTGATTTCAGTCTGGCTAAGCAAGGTTTCAGAGCCATTCGCATACAAACAGAGTGTGTCTCTGACTTGTTCCGGCCAGGGTCATCTTCTGACCTGCAGGTCTGGAGCAGCTGGGAGAGTAATGAGGGGTCTGAGCCCCAGCTCTCTTCGGAAGAGGAGGTGTTCACGTTCTCATCGCAGCCTCACTCACCCAAACGAGGGCAAGGCCAGGGTGACCAGGAGAAGACAGAGACAGGAGATCACCAGGTTCAGAACAAAAGTGGGAGGCGATGTGATGCCCAACCTGAAGATGACTTCATTGGCAGTGAAAGTGATGAGGTATGTTTGCTCTGGGGAGAAGTCCTACCTGGACACTCATGTCAAAATGTGTTTTATGTTATTTTAGTAAAATGCAGCATAAGAAAAGGTATTTAAGTGGACTAATTTGGACCAAACTATTGTCAGATAATTGAAGGTTCCTGATAGTAAAGATAAACTTAAGATATAGATAGTTTGAAACAATAACAAAAGATGTAGCTGTAGATGACATCTTGAATTAGGAACCATTAATACTGGTAAAGGGGTTATGACACTTAAATAAAAAAGGCTACTGCAATGAATACATTTATGGATAGAACTGAATTTGAACATTGTTGGAGAGATTTGATAAAATATAAGTACCCAAGACAGCAAAATATATAACTTAGGCATAATTATCTTTAAATATTTAATGTGAAAATGTCATATATTATAGCTTTAGGACCTGATTAAAACTCAGATAAAATGAGTAGACATGTGGTATTTTCAGAGATTGCTCCCTGCCCTAGCAATCAGTAACATACAAAAAAAAGAAACACTCACCACAGGAAACTACAGCATTGACTAGTGGAATGTTATATGAATTTTATATTTTATTCCTGTTCATCTATGATGTCTAAACCAGGAGAATGCAGCTGAGCACTGAACTGTCTGACTCAAAACTAGGTGGATGTCCATGTCCATAGGCATTCTGGGAAATTAAATGATAGCAGGGAGTGGCAGAGAGAGACAGGGGGGAAGAGAGCGAGAGAGAGAGAGAGAGAGAGAGAGAGAGAGAGAGAGAGAGAGCAAGAGGGGTGGGGGGTGGCAGAGAGAAAGAATGCATAGATTATTCCTCAGAAATGTATTCTAACATGTCACAATAAAATAACACTGAGTATCTGCCTTGAGGGCTCAAAGAAGCATTTCTTCAAATTAAAACATTCCAATCAGCTGTCACCGCTCAGTATGAACTAGAGTTAGAAGGTAAAGGAAGCGTGTAATTTCATTTTGTGAGAGCTGAGTAAGCAATATGAAAGGATATTTTTTTAACCTATCAGCTGAAAGAGGGACAGTTTAATGCTTTCTAGCTCCCCATGACGACTTTGCTCTTCGATGGTCATGTAAATAGTTCCATAGTTTCTGTAATATTCGATACTGTCAAAGGACACAATAGCCATTTCCTCTGGTAGCTGAAAAGATCATAAATTGGATAACCATAGCTTTTTCAAGTAGTACACCCCAACAAGCCAGGCTATGCTGAAATGTGTTTCTGTAATAGATTTTTATGATGGTTAATGGAGCAAGGTAATGTGTGGTGGAGCACTAAAGCCGAAAACTGCATATTGCTCCTGATATGCTGGAAACATACTGCAAACCCTCCATTACTTGAACCTTCGCGTTGCTTCACTGTAATCTTTGAGTTCTGTTGTACAGAATGATGTCTAGATGAAGTTGTGCAGAGTTTGACACTCTCAGACTATTTTTACATTTATGTATTTATGAGTGAAGCAAAACACCTTTGTAGTTTCCTAAAACCTGAGCTTATGGGATGTACTAGACATGTCAAATTGCAAATATTTTGGCTCAAATTGTGATTGAAAAAATGCAACTTTTATATTTGTGATGTCAAAACTTTAAGCTATTGCTGCTGCGGAAAAACATTTAGGAGGGAAGGAAACATCACGTTCAACATTTGAAATGAACAATATTTAGATATTCCGTTTTATAGTCAGAATTTCTTCCAAGATTTTTCAGTGATGGAGGGGGACACTTTTATACATTTTTAAGGTAATTTTTTTAACCAGGGACAGGAGTTGGAAATTAGCACTAACTATAAGCTAAGATATGCATCACATCAGCCGCAAGCTTGTACCTATGCTTGACTGCATTGACCCTGACAAATAAATAAAGACATGAATAAATAAAAATAAATAACTTTATGGGAAAAAAATCATACCAGACAGAAATTATTGTTCAATACAGAGTATTGTTAATATGTCTTGTAATGAGAGTGGATTTTTAAGCATAGCAGTTTAATAGTCTAGTTTTGCCATTTACAACAGCATCAGCCTGAAAACTGTTGGCGTACTAACACAGCTCGTTAGTGCTGTTATGCCAGGTAAAACTCAAAACAACACAGCTGCCATGTTACTTTTAATAAAAGGCTGGACCATGGTTTTTCCACTGCTGTGTAAGCGTTGGCTTGCCAAACAACCATATTCTGCTGCAATGGTTCCAATCACATTCCAAATAGTGGTTACCTTCCATCTGACACAGGTTGGCTTGATTTGGATTTTTATCCAGTTACGGCAGGTTGCTCATTTCTCATTTTGAGGCAATATCATCTTTCAAGGTGTTGCATCAGGTTCATGCAATTCTATTGAGCCAACGTTTGTTCTTAAACACAGAGAAATATTAAAAGCAAAACAAACCAATGAACTAAGTGAATCCATGTTTATATATGTATAAGATACAATGGTTCAGGATAGAATGTTTTGTGTCTAGGGGAACTTAGTAGGTTCACCACACTGATGTTGTAACAGATTAATAACTGAAACATTTATTGCTTAATTGTCCTGAACAGAGACTGAAACACTATAAACGTGTACACAGCAAACGTATACAGAGACCCACAACCAGAAAAAGCTTACATAGAGCATGCATGCAGTTCATCAAGAAAAGGCAGTCAGAGAAAACAGAGGGAAAAATATATGAAATAGGAGAGCTCAAACCCCTAAGGCTTTATAATAACCCCAAAACAAAGCTGACAGAAAACACGACCAAAACCAAAGCACAAGGAACTGAGGGTGATGGAGTCCTCAGAGAATATAACATAATCTACTGTATTATTTAGCTTTTTTTTTTTAGTTCATTTAAAAGCAGTGTTTATCACAAAGAAACTAACATTTCCTCTATGTCTATGTCAAGCTAAACACACAAAATGAGGCAAGCTTTTTTTTTTTTTTTTCTTTTGGATAGAAAACTACAATACAATATATTTCAAGTGTGACCCAGTTTTAGAGTAAAAGAAAAAGTATAACATGTGCAGAGAAACTTCCTAACTGTCCCTCTGCGCTGTTGGTGTTCAAAACATTTTAAGTTGTTGAAAAGAACAATGTATTATCACAACATTTTTACAATATGATCCAACTGTCCCTTAAATGAGTTTAAACTTTGAACCTGAAGGTGGAAACGATTAGCTGAATTAAACAGAATGTTATTAGGCTTTTGAGACATGAGGTTAATTTAAAGCTAAGCCATCAACACCTGGTCAAATCCCACTGACTATTTGCCATCTCATTATAATGTTCCATTAACCACACATCGATCTAAAGGGCACAACACACAAGTTTCCAAACTAACTTGAAAAACAATAGAAATAATCTATCAAATGCTCTTGAATATGGCATCATTTTTTTTGTAACAACTCCCTTTATAAGCAATCTTTATCATTCAGTTTCTGTATTTTTTCCAGGAAAAGATCCATGCCACATTTCAAGATCAAAGAAAAACTGTTGACTCCAGCCCTTCTACATCCATGTCTAGTGATTCAATTTTGGATGATGAACTGGATTACGAAGTCCACCCAGAATCTCAAAATATCAGCCAAACATCATCAGAAGACAGTGGTCATGGTAGCACAGATGTGCTTACTTTCTCTACATCCACTGGAAAAGCTGAACCCAGTCAGACAGTCCCAAGGCACTGCCTCTCACTTAGCGCTAGCCTTGCGCTAAAGTGTCACCCATGTGGATCACAAAGCAGCAACGTGTCACTTTCCAGAAGGCTGCTACATGAAGTCCAACTGGAGTCCAGAACACACAAGGTACTTATGTACATTTCTAGGGTTCATAAAAGTGGTTGGAGTACCCAGCTGTAGATATTGCTATAAGAGGCAGCAGTTTATACAATAACAAGCAGGTTTTTTCAGAGTAGTTCAGAAATTATAGCTCCCATAGTAATACTGATCAAAAAGTTGGCATCATTGGGATTTGAAAATGTATGATAATGACGTTACTAAAGATTGACTCAAAAAGAATTAAAAAAATCATTTATAATAATTTCTTTTTTTTTTCCCCACACATATTTGCCATTTTAGGGGCAACTCAGTTTGTTTATTCATCATAAACCAGATTTCCTCACATCATCCAGGTTGTTTAGTTTTAAACATTAGTTTGCATTCAGAGCAGATTGATCACTGATGCTGAAGTTCCTTTGTAGATGGATTTTGCTCAAGTCATAGCCTGACTAACATGAGGTTGTTCTCCCTTCTCACTATTTGCATATTTCCATCACTGCCAAAATCAAAGTCTCCTTTTACTATGCATAATAACATCCAAACCAGCACCTGCATCCTGAAAATGAGAAGTTTGTGGCAAAACGGTAATCTCCAATGTTGGCACAGCTCTGAAACAAGGTCAACAACTAGAAAAAGATTTTTTAACTTCTGGTGTATCTTTGAGTCCCGATAAGGTCCAGTTTCTGTTATATGTTGTACTTATGGTATAATGGTATAGTATAATACTTACGGTACTGTACCAGACTGTGTCTTTTCCTCCCATTGTAATGGGTGATCACTGCTGTTTTGGATGGCTAAAGTCAACCCATGATGGTTTGTAATGATGTTGAGAGGGATCAGACTATGGTCTGTTACAAATAGAGGTAGGCTGCTGCTCCTGTTTAAGAGAGATTCTGGATCAGAGGAAAATCATCTGGAGTGATCACAAAGCCTAAAAGGAGATCTGTCACTAAGCTGATCCTTTCTGCATTTACACAAGTCACAGCTGAGGCACACAGAATCCCAGCATCTTTCCTGAGTGCAGCTCCTGCCTGCTGATTTGTGCAGACAGAAGCACAAATCAACAGACAGGTAGCATGCAGTGAAGGCTATGACTGAAAGGCTGTCAGAGAAATATGACAAGGAGTTGGTTTCCCTCACTGCAACCATGGTTTATTGAGTGCCACTGATTTAACACCAGGGCAGCACCAGGCATCCTTGCACTTTGTCAGACAAAATAAGTTAGCAAAGTACTCCCTTAAATCAATAGATCTACTGTTGAAAGACGTTTCCTCCGAGGGTCAAACAATGGCCTTTGTCCAGCTCTGCCTCTTGCTCTGTCTGGGATCACAATCTCCTGCTATATTTCCAACTCTACAACACATTATAACTCTGTAGATTGGAGTAGTTTGTGTGATTGTGACTTAATACAAGTTGTTTACATTTAGATTGCCTCCAAAGAAGTAACCATTATTTATTTTTGATAATAACAAAGGAGGAGGACAAGAAACTGCCTGCTGATTCCAGTGATTGCATGTCATCTCTGCTTGGCAATCTACACTTGCATCAAGATGATGATGAGGAGCTGAGAATGCTGGCAAGTCTAAAAAGGGAGCAAGAGGAAGACGAATGTAGAGCCTCGGGTCTCAGCGCTTCTCAGATCCACCGGTGTAATGTCAGCATCAGCATGAGCAGTGATGACACCTCCACCTGGACTCATGTCTCCATGGTCTGTGGTATTTTCTTCTGCTCCTCTTCATCTTTTAGTGTTGGTTCTTTACTAACAAGCAACACTTATCGGCAGCCCATCCTCCATTCATTATTTGTCCCTCTTTCTGTCTGCCACCTGGCATAAATATTGTGACCCCGGTTGATCCTCACCTCTCCTAATTTCCATTTCAAGCTCCCTACTTATGCCATGAAGTGCTAATGCACTGGTGTGTTTTCTGCATTACAAACAATTATGGAGATAGAAACACATTAATTGGCCTCTTACAGCTTTTAAAACGTACAATGGACACACTAATATCTACTATCCATGGTTCCCCCAATGACTGAAATTTATTTAGGTCATTTGACATTATCCCCAGAAGTCTTTTTAGAATTCAAAGATGGCATAGTTTGCTCTTGGCTATTGAAGGTCATTTAGATCTTTGTGCTATTAGCATAAGCAGGTTGCACTTATGAAGAGAGAACATTGCCCTATGTGGCCCTTTGTCCTTTTTAGGATCCCCAGTGAATATAATTATTAAAATGGCTAGAGCTATAGGCCCGTTACCATTTCTACAGATATACGTATCTGCTAATGTGGTGAGATTCATGCAGGACACAATGAGTATTGGTATTACCACAGGGAATATTATTTTATGGTTCCTTTGTTGAAAGAACACTGAGGGGTTCACCATGGAAATAATTTATTTCTTAGGCCTTAAGTAGTTACATCTTACAGGGAAATGACAGTATGTTTATACATGGTGAGAGCGAGCCCTGCAATTATATTTTTTAGGAGATGTTTGAAAGAAACTGCTTTGCCTTTGTACTTTTTAAAACCTGTTTGCACATATCAATTTAGCTGAATTCAAGAGCAAGGGAAAGGAAAATGACTAAAAATATATCAGCGTTGTTCAGACATGAAACAATTTCTAATTGTTATTAGAAGGCCTGTTACAATTATTATATAATCACCAATTACTTCAGCAAACTGATCTATTTGTGCACCTGTAATAATTGTCTTCATTTACTTGTATGACACTAATAGAAAAGTCACATTCCTGTGACATTTTCTATCATTTGAGATCTGAGCAGCACTCTTAATGATCTTACCTCGTTGCACCATTATCTTGGGGTACTTAGCTTTTATGGGTTCTTTTTGTAATTCAGTAACAGCTTGTCTACTCTAAAATTATTTGAGATCTGTCCTGAATCATTTTTGTTGACCAATACTAAACAGAAAAGCAATGTGTGTTTATAAGTTCTAGTGTTCAGTGTCAATAAAAGGCTTTGTTTTCTTCATTTTCCTATACTGTATGGGAATAAATAAGCTATTATAAGGTTCATAGTATTCTAGTGATGTAGAATTAAATTATTTGCAATCATTTGTTTGATAGTTAATTGCCAACCAAAATGTTGTACTTGTATTGTGATGTCTGACCTAGTATGTGATGTGAAGTTGGGTTGAGGAGTCGGGTTTATCTGTACCTGCTGTTGTTTGGTGACGATCCTGCTGACACTAACATTCCCACTGCTGGTCATAGTTTTATGTTAGCTTAAAATGCGGTGTCCCTTTAAAAGATGCAGTCTGCTTTGGACAGAAGCGCACACTTGTAATACTTAAGGAAAGGAACACTTACATCTAAGTATTCCGTTTGATATAGTGGTTCATGCAAGTTTAAGTGATAATGTGAGGTACCGGGTTTAATATTTAAATATTTAATGCTTAATATTATATACTTGGGTTTAATATTACACATAAGCTTTGTCCTCTAAGTTTCTCCATCAGCATACGGGTAAGTCATCATCATCAGTACATATTACCTGCAGAATTCCACAGGGTACAATTTTAGGTCCTGTCTTATTTTTAGAGGAGATTACATAAAGAAGGCACTGGAGCACACAGATAGCTAAAATTTGCTTAAACAATGCAGAGACTACAGCTTCAACGTGACTGCTTCTTCATCAAAGTCATGTAATGTAATAGCCTTTAAACAGGCACTAGGCTTAAATAGCCTCCAGAGGCTATAATATGGTCCTTAGCTTTGACAAGATGGAGAGGCTAAAGCACTCGTGTTTCCTACAGCTGAATATTATTGTATATTGAAAATGAAACCATTCTTATCTGCTACTTCTAATCCTGTCTCTGTTAACGCAGCTCAGCTCACAAAGAATACTGCTGCTGGGGCTATAAACGTATCATTCTTGGTTTTGCTACGATGGCAACCTCTAATTATCACAAGATTTTACAAATGCCTTGACCCTGGCTTGTTTTTCGGTTAAGACAGAAAAACAGAAACTTACCTCTTACTTTGACCCTAGAAGATCTACCATGAGTTATATTAACAGTGAAAGTTTTAAGTGTATTCCTCTAAAGACCACCAAGTGCACTTGTGATTTGAGCAAAATAATGAAGTGATTTTTGGTATTTGACTCAAGTATTTGTTGACATTTTAACATAATTCTTGCTGCTCCTTCTCTTACTGATTTAGCCGGATAATCAAGGTCACCACTATCAAAAGGAAATGAACCCCCTCCTGTCCTCAAACCCCAGGTAAGGAAGAATTTGTTCACAAACATCTTTTCTAATCCACTTGACAAGTTAGAGCTATTGTCTACTAGTAAAAACTCATTGTTACAGAAGAGCAAGACCCCGTCATTTCTGTGTGCTGCATTAACGTCAAAGTTTAGATGTTTAAATGTCTCCAAAATGCCTAATTGCCTTCATTATTTGTGTATTAGATTGTTAATAAGGTTTTCTTTAGTGAAAAGTTATTATGAAAATTGGAAAAAAAAAAGTGCATTTGATGTGTAATTTAAATTTATGTAGCTTGTATTTGTTTTTGTGCTTAAAACAGAGGCTGAAATCCCTAATCAGATGCTAACCAGTGACTGCAGAATTAAGGCTAAATGTCAACTGTCGGATAGATACGCAGAAGGGGCTTATCTCCTTCAGAGATAAGTACAAATAAATTGAGTGTCAGGCATATAGCTTTCTTTTCGCTTAACTGCTGTTGTCATTTTCACAAGTACAGATTATTTTTCCCATATTATTAAGTTTGTCAGATTCATTTCGGGGTAATTGTGTGACTTTTTTTTTTTTTTTATTTTATTCCTTGGATAATAAATGTTAGACATCACATTTTGAGTTCAAGTTCGAATAAAACGCAAGCTACACTCACCATTTAGCACTGTCTTTCAGCCACCATGCAAAATGAAATCCATCACGGATGAGGCAAAGGCCAATTTCTTCACAGCAGGAGCCTCTTTTGTAGTCCATAATGCAAAGCAGCCACAAGGCACGTTCCACCTTGTATTACCTACCCACAGGTTAAAAAACAAAACAAAGTTCAAGTTCTGAGCACAACAACAGACATATTGATGAATAGAGCTATATTACTGGAGGAGAATGAAAAATTTACTGAGTTAACTTCTATTTTTAATATTTGGCAAAGTCTTTTTAATGTCAACTCCGGTATTTAATGCTAGACATTTAGGTCTCTGTGGGTTGTCAAGGAATAATCCAAAAGCACAGCCTAAAAAATTTTGAATAAATGAACCAAAAGAATATTGATACCTCAAATAAGACAGTAAAACTCAACATTTATCCAAAATAATTCTGTATTGTGTCATGTATGTTATGAATTGTTATTTTAACAAAGTAATACATAAAGGCAACTGCACAATTAAAGCACGACAAATTAAGTTATATACTTTATAGCCCTCGCTGACATTTAAGGCAGATATGTTTATTGCGTTACTATATTCCTGAAAGCGAAAAAATAGCCTGGAGATAAAGCATAGATCAAATATCTGTTTGAGGCAGATTTAATATGTTGACTTAGAGGACAAGACTGAACTCTCAGCTGAGATCCCCTCAATGCTATTAATAATACAGCATCACAGATATTTGATACATTTTATTCAATAGAATTTCACTGACTCTGGTTGGTTTATAAGCACTATTTCCATTGTAACACCCAAACATGGTGATGTTTGGCCCTATCCGGTTCTCCTTGAATGGTTATGGAGACCCCTGCCCAGCCCCGCTGTCCACAAATGCAGAGCCCTGTCTCTGCACATCTCCATCTTTTCGTGGGTGTACACAACCGTGCAGCTTGTTACAAAAGAAGACAAAGAGATTGCATCATAATTCTGCTACTCAAATTATGCAACCAGCTCTGTTCTAACACTTTTGATTTATTGATGAAAAGCAAGGTTGTCTGTTGTGAATATACACAGATTCTTGTTGTGTTTGTCATTACTGGATCAAATTGACTTTTTATTATGTAATGTTTTTAATCTCTTTATTTGTCAGAAATAGGTTTTCCTTTTTCTGTCATATTTGATTGCTGGTGTATGTTTTGGACAGTTTCAGGGAAGTTCTGTCCACTGAAATGAATATTGCTAATGACAGACACCTCAAATACTTCCCTCTCGCTGGTTTGTGGAACGCAGCACCACAGTATTTGCAGCTGTACTACTGAAATTAGACTTTGAAGCAAGGCTTGATTTACATATTGAAGAGCAGCTGCACAGGATTTGTCGTTGTTTTCTTTGCTTTTCTTTTAGGCAGTGCATTTTGACACACACTAACAGTAAATTCTATCATGGCTTTTTTAGGTTCCTGGCACTACCGCAAGGCTTCCGTGGTGTAGAGAGCCACAGCTTCCTTGACAGCTAAAATGCTCCTTTTGCTTTGCTTAATGTCGACAGGGCTTTTCTAGCATTTTTTAACATGTTTCTCTGTATTTGATACTTGTTTCTGCCTTTGGCTAGCATAACAAATGTGAAACCTCAAATCAGGCTGTCATCGAAACCATGAGTGGCAATTCACTTGTTTTCCAACAAAGACTCCTAAGAACTTGAGTACAATTCCCAGGATATCAGACCATTCAAACCTCCTTAATACAGTTTTATTGGGAGATTTTTGGGAATTTTAAATATTCACATCTGTCTTGAAAAAATAATCACATGCCAACACAAGTATTGTTTCACATTTTTCTTAATTTTGCCTTCTGTCCACACAAGCTGTAAAAACACCCCTTCAGACTGTGATTAAAATGTATGAAATGGTCGTCATTTTGGGTTAGAATGTGGACTGTTGATGGCATAGAAGTAGTGATATTACTGAGGAAACACCTCAGTAATATCACTATTATCAATACTTCACTACCTCTGAAATACACTACAGGACCACATTACAGTAAGTCAAACTTATTTAATTATTTTACCACAGGTTCTTTCATTCTTGATTATAATTAATTTAAAAACTCATGTTTTAATGGCTCACCTAGTCCAACTTAATAACGTGTGGTACAATTTGTAGCTACCACAGAGCCCCCTTGTCCTCATAAATTGCTTCCATTACCTTCCGTGATGTGTTCCTGCCCATCACAGTCACAGTGATTGAAAGGGGTGAACACCTTTGTTAAAAGCAAAAATCTGACCTTCGGTAGAGATAATTTTCATTATCTTTCAAAACTCTCAAGGTTACAAATTTCATTTGTGCCGAGATGCATGGAAATATCTGAAAAAGCTTTGATTTGGTTTCTGCTGTGTTCACTTTCACATTGTTTGGGTTTTCTTTGAAAGCAATTTAACCCATTTAATGCCTAATTGTATCATAGAACTACTTATAGTATTTACTTATCAAACTCATTCAGGTGTGCATTGTCTTGTACTTACTTACACCCGGTAGTTTTGATTTACACAGTCACTATATAAGTTCATTCCTAGAATTGCACTTTTACAGTTAGGGTTGTTTTGCTCATCTGGTGGAACATTGGAATGGAACATTATTGCTGTATGTGTTTTATTTAAAGGCTCAGTAGCCTCCATTAAAACCTCTTTTTATCAGTAATCTGTTAAAATAGAAAACATAGGACGCTGTAGGAAATATAAATAAGCCATGACCAGCATAGATAGTGAGGTTGGTGAATGCACTTCTCAGAAAGAGTGACATAATCAGTCGTTGCTGTAAACAGTGAAATGTTGAAAGCAGAGACAAACATTTAAACCTCGAGCTGCCAGCTAAATGCACAGATAGATTATGAGTACTTCATTAAAAATGCTGTGACGTGCTTTTATGAATTACTTTGTCCAGAGGCAAAAGATGTAAATGGATAATTGTGCAACTGATGTAGCACATTTGCCCTAAAATAATTATGAATTCTCTTTAACAAATGCATCTGCAGTGCCTCTAAGTAATAATTCATTCTGTATCTTTTTTTTTTTTCTGCTTGCTCTTTTTGTTTTTCATCATTTTTGTCCATATTTTGCAGGGAGTGTTTTTATTTGGAGTGAAACTGATGTGCTGTATGATGTACAGATGGAGTCTTTGTACTTATCTGACATGGAGGACAAACTCATTTAGAGAGAAAGGAAATCCTGCTCTCTCAGACGCAGGCTAAGGTTAAGACCCCTACTCCGGGCCTCAATGTGGACACTCAGAATCTAATAAATGATCCTTCAGGTAAAAGTGAGAGGCACAGAGGCTAAGTGTGCTGGGGAAAAGGCTCAAGGACAACGGAGGCTTAGAAGGGCTCCTGAAAACATACGATGATGGGGACCTTATTGTTAAGATGTCATATAGAGGCAATTTGATGTGCTGCTGCAGTAGTAGGATGATGAGCGTAATGGCACGTGCTGTCATGACTATAGTCTTTATGGTCTTTTCCCCAGGGAGTGGATGGACGTGCTCAGCCCTCCTATTATGCCTCCCAGTCAGCACAGAAGGTCAGGCAACACATGGGACAATCGAGAAGATCTAATCGGAGGTAACCTTCATTTTACTCTCCCTGCCCCCAGTCACCTTTTTATTACCTTTGTAGCAAGGCAGTCAGCCAACAATCCAACGCCTTAACATGCACTACATACACTGAAAAAATGTTCAAAATACATACATATGTCCTGTGTCACATTGTACTAATGGAGGCAGTTACTGTTAATCCCGTGCAAACACAGCATGGTGAAAAACCACGTGAAGCGGTATCTAATTAATGCTAAAAAAACCCATGAGAGGGAAGCTCTGTGTCCTCCACATAACTCCATAGGTCAAAAGAGACAGGCTCATTACAGGTCTGCGCCCCCTAGACACATCTGCAAGGTTAATTGATGAAACCTTTTCCAGTTTACAACATCATTTCTAAACCCTTTTACGCAATGTGTCTTATAATTAGTTTTCATTATTGTCACCGAACTTCTGATAAGATAAAATGTTCCTCCCGGAGCATTCCATAACCTTTTTAGCATTTAACTGCCTGTCAATTTAACAGCTAAATTCTTGTGCTTTAAAGTAGTGGGGATTACAGGGAATCTCTTTACAGCTCCATAATGTGGTAGTGGGTGTGGGACTCTCAGGTCTTGATAGATGAGAGAAAAAATGGAGGCGGCAGAAAACTTTTAATCCACCTGGGTCTGAAGGTCATTGTACTGTGCACACCTCTCCATTTGATAGAACAGGCACTTATTCATAACCGGTATTGATGTTCTACTGTAGCAAGAACATGTGCAAAAAAACACAAACAACAAAAAAAAACTTTATTGATACAAATTTAATCTAGATTTCTATTTTGTGTTTGTTTGAACAAGGGACTTTAAGATATGCACTTTTATTTCTTCTTTCCTACAGGGGAGGATGAGCCGGTGATTGAAGAGGACGAGTATTTGAATCTGCTCTATGATCCTTGCCTCAAATGCTATTTTGATCCAAAGTCAGGGAAGTATTATGAACTAGCTTAAGTTGAAGCTCATAAAAATCTAAATGAATAAATCAGAAGTCAGTGACACTGGATGAATGGCTTCAGGATCTTTTTTGGTCTTGGGTATTGATCAGTAATGAAGACCCAATTCTCAAAACCTTTTCATGCCACTGCTTTTTCTTTGGGAAAATAGAAGCTTTGTGTCCCTTTAAGTAATATCATGTTAAGTGTGTGAGAGAGTTGAACTCAATTTTTCAGATATATGCGTTTTTTTAGAAGAATTAGAGTTGTTGCCCATTCACTAGCAGTTGCACATTCCTTTCAAAAGAGTCTTTTCAAGAGTCTTGGATCGGAAATTCGATATGTGAGCCTTCTGAAAGAACATCCTTGAGCTTTTACATGAGATGATTTATGAATTTTATGTTAATCAACATTTGTGAACCCTAAAGGTCACTATAAATGTTTAATTACAAGCGTAGTACAGTGTATAATGTTTTATCCTTAAGGTTGTTCATTAAAAACAAAAATCATGGGAAAAAAAAGACTGATTTTGATGCTTACGACACTGAATATTCCAAAGTTGAAGTTTGCCTCTTGTTCTAATAAATGTATTCAGAGAAGAGGAAGCTGAGAAAGCTGGCAGGTCTTTTCATCACTCTTGCCAAAACAGTGATCACACCTGATCAGCAGTTGATACAAGCATAATTTATCATTTACAACCTGACATGAATTCATCTTTCACAGTGAAAGGACAAATGAAAGAATAAATCCATTATCACATTTTGATTCCTTGTGGGTTTAATCAAACAGCTCCCAACAGGATCAGTTACACACCAGTCTGTTTGCTCAGCTGTCATTTTTGTTTTATCAAAGCCTGAAAAACTAATAAAATTCACTATTTCATTAAGACCCCAATCATAAAAGCTTTCATTTAGGTTTTTTTTTTTTTTTTACTTTAAGTTCAACATCTGGAATAGTACCTCTGGAGATATCCTTAATGTACTGTACTACTTGTGGTACAGTAAATTTCTATATACCGTGGTTCATTTTGCAGATTTAGACTTTGGCTAGAATTTATTAAATCCACTATCATAGATCATTACCAAATTTGAGTAATTTTATAAGAAATACACCGGAGACAAAATATTATTGAGCCTGACATGTTTTAGGCCATTTAGGACATATGACACAATTTAGTCAGTTGCCAAAGGACCATGTATGCTCCTTTACTATAACTCATTCCTTGAATTAGGAACTGGTCATGGTTCAGAGGCTACATTTATTTATTTACACAGTTATTAATGTAATTTGCCATTTTTTATTGTATTTTTTACTTGCTGTACATCAGGATTCAAAGTCTTTTAAAATACTGTTGACAGTGTATACTTACATTAATCACTATTATTATTACACTTATCCTGACTGGATACGACAGTAGAAGGACTGATAAACTAAATACTGGGTGTGAACATGTAAAATACCGCACTAGAGCCATATTCCACAAGGGATTCTATAAAGTTTCCAGTTTGACAGATGCAGATAGAACTAACGTTAGCTACAGCTAACATTAGCTAGTGCCAAAATTCATTATTCCTCCCTTCCAAGGGATTCCTCCCGACTAAGACTTCTAACTTTACTTAGAGCAACTGTATCTACTTCCTCTGATCTGCGTCATTACATGTTAAATGGTAGAAAGACAACTGGATGTGTTTTACGGACCACAGGGACACATTTCCGGGGCAAGTTACCACAGAGAAATGAACAACGGCTTGAATCCAGAAGTGGGAAGCGACGTCATGACGTAACGGTGGGCGTGGAAACCTGAACAGGTGAGCGCTCGCGCTACCAGGAAGTAAACAATCATAACAGCTGATCTAGTACCTCGGCTGCAGAAAATCAGCAAACATTACGTATTTTAAAATCCTGAACAAATTTGAGTTCACAATGAAGCTCTAAGAAATGAGCAAGATTTCTCGGTCGCATAAATAGTTGAAATTTCAGAAGGATGTCAGCGCCTCAGGTAAATATGTGAAGCCAAGGCCAAATGAGCTTTGAATTTCTGATGTGTAGTGACATTGATCTACACGCAGAACTATAACTGATGACAACAGCATTAGAGGTACTGTCATAAAAAAAATAATAATAATTACACTTACATTTAACAGTTGACTAAGTTGGTGAAACGTTAATGCTGTAAATGTAACTGATGGTACTAGACTCGCATTATCGCACAATAATACGCTTATTACTCTTCAGATAGATAGAATGAGGAATCACAGTGACTTAACTCACGTCACTGTCAAATTTTAATGATAACATAATTTAATAAATAATGAAATCATGTAGAAGGGATGATGTTAGGCACTACAGACATTGGAATAATAAAAAAAAAAAACCGCACACATTGTAGTTACATGTGGTGTTTTGGCATTGGAAGCTACATCACAGAAACCACAGTGACTGAACTAAAGAAGAGAAATGTGTGATAGTTTGAAGGCCAAAAATAAGTATTGGAGATTCGAAGTGTTCAGAATTTATGCTCAGTACTTGTCACATTCAATTTTATTTTCAATTTAGTTTTTACTGTTCATTTGCAACTTTTTGCTACAATAGAATGTACTGTGAAACTAGTATAAAAGCAAAAAATATAAAGAACATTTTCCTGATTAATTTAGCATAGTTATATACTTATCTGGTATCTTCTTCCAACACTTTATATTAATTGTTGCTCAAGATATGATTGCAAATGTTCCCAACCTGGCATCTCATGCAGTCTTGCTGGGATCATATATTCATGATTTTTTTTGTCTCTCATCTTATTTTCTGTCATATCTCAATTGCTACCTGTTAATATAAGGGCAGCATTCACACAGCAGGCCAGCGTGGCCCAATGAGATCTTTTCACTATGTGACTGAGATGTGTTTCTTCTTTTTAATGTGAACAACACAAATCACATGACAATCTAATGTTTTAAATTCTGATCTTGGTCAGTTGAGTATGTGATCTTGAATCAGACATACAATGCTTATGCAATTAAGTACTACCTCCTGTGTGTATCATGTGACTAAGACAGAAAAGAACATGTAATCCTAAAAGCACTGTTTTTGTCACTACAATGCCATAGCTATTGATGTAAGAACTTTTGTGATTTTGGTTATTATCAAGAAAACTATGGAAAATGGATAGATATCAGATCGTAAATTAAATACTTCTGAGCTATTTTTGTTATCGTTGTAGGTCTCCAACAAATGTACATATAGTTGTACCAGGCAATAAAATGAACAACAAACTGAAGAAAACATAGGGTGGTCTAATAATTTTTTCTACGACTGTAGATCTGATCTTGACCTCTGTCTAAACTTGTAAATCTGAAATTAACATATTTTAAGCTATATGCCACTTTAAAAGGACATTCATCACAACTGTGCTCTGGAGTCACTCACAAGCTTTTAAGTTGTTCAAATTCAACACATGAATGTAGCTGTAAATTAAACCAAAATATCATAGATAAAAGTGAACCCATATCAACATAAATAACATTAGTGATAACCAACATATCACTGACATTGGTGCTTTACTGCACAACAAACATTGATGATGTTGTAGCTTAAAAGTAAGTTTTTAATGCATTTTTTAACCTGTGATGTGTATTCTCATTAGTATGTTTACTCATAGGAATTGACTGAGCCCTTCTAACGCCAACGCTTTTGTGTATGTGGCTCAGTTCAGGGGCAAAATTTGTTCACACCAGAATCTGGTATTGGCCACACTTAAAAAAAAAATACTGTAAACAACAAAACAATAAAAAAAAAAACCAAACATGTCTGAGATGTGAATTAGAACTAAACACTAAAGCTGACATTGTCAGTGTATCCAAGGTCACTAAAAGATTGCAGCCCTTCACCAAGGCCAAAAATGCAGTCATCCAAGTTTTGTTCCACAGTACTGTAACACCAACAGACAGTCATGAATTCTGACCTGTTTTCCTCTTTTTTTTTCATCAGCACTACTGGTTAGTCTAACTCGCAAAGCTCTTCATTCTAATTCATCTGTTAGAAGTTAACCTGGGGCTCTCTGTTTTGTTCAGGAAAGTGAAAACCAATTCCAACCACTGCACTTCTTTTATGATGTGCTCGGAAATGTTAGGGGTTTATCATTGGCTTATGCCCTACATTTCCAACAACTTTCATGAAAATCTTGCAATATTTTTTATGCAATACACACACAGGCACAGAGATAGTCAGGAGTGATCACACCAACCTTCAAGGCAGGGATATTAGAAGCACAAAAATACCTTAACCAGTCTTAAAAAATATGGTTTAGTGCTAAACATTCCAAACAGAGTGATTATTGGTAGAAACAGATCAGTTGTCCTGCTTTGTAATCTATACCAGACTCACACCCCTGCTATTGAGCTTTTGGGTTAAACGCCAATGTGATTCATAACACTGCTGTTCAGCTGTCATATCTCCTGCCCGTATTTCCTTTTTATCTGAGCCACACATCATGAATTGAGCTGTTAGGTTTATGGGCTCTTTAACTACCCCACTGTTAGATCATATTGGATTCATTTGTCTTTTTAGGTTGGGTTAAGACTTCATCCTGGGATTATTGCGTCAGTGATCTTCGTTTCTTTGGCGGCAGTAGCTGCTGCTGTATTGATCATCCGTAAATACTGCTTCCCAGTCAAGTGAGACATTTCAGTAATAAGCTTTAAGACAATTCATTTAAATAATAATTCCTGAAGTATACGTACGGAATCCTGACCTGCCACATAATTTGATTTCAGTGAAACGACGTATAGATACTCGGTGCTGAGGGAGCTGGAGGATCAGGGTTCAGCGGTGACGGAGGAGGAAGGTGACAGGGGCCCCTCCATGGTTGGGGAGGAGTCAGACGAGGTCAGTGCATTGAGGCTTTCCTTACTGTACTTTTCTCTCCTACAGTTCAACTTAAAGCTTCTGTAAGTCATCTGTAACCTCATGTTTTTTTGTCTTGTGACAGGATCTTCTGGAATAGATTTCTGACCAGGTCACAGCCAGACTGACTGAAGATGGCTGACTGTGGATGGCTGCTTTGTGTGGGTTTTTTTTCTGGATTTGTATATGTCAAATCAAATTCTTGTCAGTGTTATTGCTTATTATGAAATGCTGAGCTTCATCTGTATTATCTGATTCAATACATCAAGGTCTCATACAAACTGTGAACACGTATGAAGAAGCTTTGTTAAAGCTAAGCCTTATCAGGGAAACACTAAAGGCTTGAATATTCTGATTTCTTTTGTATTACCATCTTTTTAAGAAAATGCATCTCCCATCCATCTATATGGTAATGTAGTACAAAAAAAAACTATAGTCTCTATACTTTAGTGGAGATTGAATTTTCTGTAGATAACTCAGCTATGTTAATCATTATATTTTTACTTCAACGCCGACTCAGGTGAAGGCTGGTTACACAAAAAGGTTGCTTCTACTGATCCCTTGAGCAATCATAGGCACAATTTTTCAGTATTTTTTCTTTTGAATGAAACCCTGTGTAAACATTTCTTATCAGTTTTGGTGTGGTAATTGCCCTGAATCCAGTAATAACAGAACAGTAATAACAAAATCAATGTACCTGTAATAGTCATAAAATGGAAGAAGTAGAAAAAAGAAACTTTGACAGCAAATAACAATGTCAGATGGTAACTTTGGTTAAATGTTTGTGAAATTCTTTATAACAAAAAAAAAACAAAAAAAACAGTGTGCTTTCACTTTCAGTGAATACATTTCATTTTAATAGATGCAATGTAGTCTTTGACATTTTTTTTCTGGTCTGAATATCACAGAACTCATGCAGTATATAAACTCATCCATCAGTTATTTAATAAGCCATTGCTGTAGAGCATCTCATCATGATTGACATTTCAGATCTTTCCAACACTTACATGTGACTATTTATATATTTATAGACAACTGCAGCCATTTCCCTTTGAAATATATTCTTCTTTTCATGCTAACATTAACCCACTTTGAGTAAATTTACTGCTGAGTTCACAAACTGTTTAATCAACATCTAAACTGCAAGTTTTGACAACTGCCACAGGAGAAAACAACTGAAAACAATCTGCTGAAAAACAAGGAATAGTGAACATCAGTATGTAATTGTCTCAAGATGGTATTGAAACCTGAGGGAGGTTAACCATTCAGTGGAGGTGTTTTTTCCCCACATTTTCTCTTTTATTATTGTATATATGAGTAACAAAATAAGACATCAGTGTATTGTAATCTGTCCTTTGTTGTGAGCTTTTTTCAAAGCTAGAATGATAAGGTTTGAAGACTGTTGAGGGAGTAACTGATGTAAAGTATGACTGTTCATTTTTGACATTTCTTTGTTAAATGTACATGTTGGATTTTTTTTGTTTTCTTCAGTTTACTCATGGACTCAATCTGTCTCTTATTTAATCCCTTTTTTATTAGAAATTTGATGCTTTAGCACTCCCTAATGGCAGAGCTGTAACATAGACCGATGATGAAGCTGAAACCCTTGAAACATCGTGTTCTGTTATGTTATATAGTGGATATATATCCCACTGTGTTATTGAGTCCCTGGGCTACCTGAATGCACTGTGTCTTCTGTAGTGCACAAAGACCCTCTGCTGGTCTTCTTTAACATAACACCGTGTTAGAAAACAAGTTCTTTGAAGAGATGCCATAGCTGGCATCGTCACAGTCATTTATACTGAAACATCTGTTTGAACAGTAAGTATTTTATGGTATTAACTGTACACCTTATGGCAGTGCACCTGCAGTATGTCCTGAATATATCCTGTATTTTCATTTCACTTTATGATCTTTTTATGATCCAGTCAGTCCTACTTCCTTCTGCGTGTTGAGCTGTATGCACAAACATAATAAATGGTACTGCCACACAGGATACAAAGAGTCACAGAGTTTAACTAATGTAAATCATGTGTTATGGCCTTCACGGTTACCAGATCGCAACCCTTCCAGCAACCTATGTGAGATTTAAGTGTGAGCTTGATCTCTACCACCATCATCACTACACCATGTTTGTTAAAAACAGCACCGCCCATTCATCTGCTGAAGCGACCCAATGATTAGAGGCAAACGACTCAAAATAACAGACTTTAGAAATGTCTAATTGTCTGTTACACAAGTCTATGTTAACACTACAATATCTGAAGGGACATAAACATGATGAAGTAATGCTTGGTGGATAACAACAGCACTTGGAATTCAATAGAATCCATTATTTTTTTTTTTTTGGTGAGTCCCTTTTGACTGCAAACTAAACACGACGAGGACACAATCAGACTTAATAGCTGTCAAATAATGATGATTCAAGCACCTGAATTAATGCTTTAGTTCATGTATTATTCTTGCATTAACTCTTGCACAACCCACTATTAATTCATGAACATTAATGATAATACAAGATATACTACACGCATGAACTCATCCATAAATTCATGGTAATACATGTACCCTTACTATCAAGTGTTACCAAACCTATTTTTTTATGACTCGTACCTTACGTGGCACTGGTTTGTATTACTGTGTGTGTGTGTGTGTGTGTGTGTGTGTGTGTGTGTGTGTGTGTGTGTGTGTG
>JAPTGZ010000022.1:18137909-18152354 GCA_029814645.1 Fowleria isostigma | reverse complement strand
CACATGCACTTGTTATGAAAATTATTGTTGTCTTAAGACAAAATGTAAATATATTTGTAATAAAATGTGTTCCAAAATATTATTCAAAATACCCAAAATATCTCAAACACCACATTTTTTTTCTTGCCCCACCTCCTTAGATGACAACCTTACATGTCAAATATAAGCATTTGTCCAAGTTATAAATACATCTTTTTATATGATTTTGTTGACATATGTCTGTTATAACTGATTAAACAATTAAAATTTTTTTATTTATTTATTTTTTTCTTTTGTTTTCTAAATTCTCAAATGTATGTCTGTGTACACATGTATGAAATGTATATGAACAGTATTGCTTATTGTGCATTATACGAATTACCGCTGTACATGAAGTGCATAAGCTCGAAATAAACTAAACTAAACTAAACTAAACCTATTAGTGCATGTGTTTTGGATGGTGGGAGAAAACAGAGTACCCGGAGAAAACCCACGCATTTATGGGGAGAACATGCAAAGTCCACACAGAAAGGTCCCACCTTGACTAGTGCTGGAATCGAACCCAGGACCTTTTTGCTGTGAGGCACGTGTGCTAACCACTGCACCACCGTGCCGCCCACAGCAAATTAAAGCATTTAATAAAAAGTGTACTTTTAATCCTTGAGCTGAATGAATCCAATTATTTGATGGCCTGTTACTTGGTTTTATTAAATACATGACAAAGTTTTATAAAATCATACACTGATTTTCAAGATTTAATGACATAAATGGGGTAGGATAGAGTAAAATAAACAAACAAAAAAAATATATAAATAAATTTAAAACACAAACAAACAAACAAAAAACGCGTGTTGGTAACTAGGTGTACTATTGTATCTTCACAGAAAGTTTCTAACCCAAATATCAACCACACTTGTTAAGTGGTGAAAGTGGGGGTAGGAGTAAATAAGCTCCATTTCTTCTCACTCTCTTTCAGGCTTTTGTTTTTTTTGGGGTGGCATCCTAGTGGGGACTCATGTCGTGGAATGATGTGTTATACTTACTGTGTACCCGTAATGTTCTACAATATAATTGCTATATCTATGTGCACTTGCAATGGATACTTCTCTGTGTAAGTTCCTTATGTATCTTCTACTCGTATAGTTTCTATGTATTTCTACATGTATAACCTTCCTGTAAAATTCAGTATGTATAAACTTAAATGCATGATCTACAAGTCTACTTGCTTTCTTTTTTGTACATATGCACATTTTTCATGTATAGTTCTGGATTTATAATTCTATGTGTAGATTCTTCATATATGGTGTTTGTGTATACTTGTGCATATGGCATTCTCATCTTTTTCTTTTCTTTTGTTGCCAATCCTTCCATGTATGTCTGTGTAGACAGAAATAAAATGTATATGAACAACACTACATATTGTACGTGTATATGTAATTATCACTTGCATGGAGTGCATAAGCTCAAAATGAAATAAGCTAAACTAAACTAAAAATTTTGATGCCTGAGTTGTCCTCCAATTCTGGAATGACCCATGTGTTAATACAATTTTATTAATGTATCTGTTAATTTGAACATTGCTAACATAGAAAATATAAATGACATCCCCTAATATGACTTGGAGTGTAAGTTCATCAACTCATACACCCTTAGTCTCTGTTTTGTCACGGTCATATGAAGCAACCCTCCGGTTTTCATTGAAATATAGTGAGTGCTGCTTCATTTACTGTGATGTGATCACTTACAGCTCTCCTCCTCTCCATTCCCTAGATCATCGTCTTCCTCCTCCTCCTCCTCCTCTGGGAGCAGATGTCCATGGCAGGGACTGGTGGGAGTAATCTGACTGGGTCCCTCGAGACTAGTGCCCAGCTGCAGTTTCCGCATATGGCGCACCACCGCTGTAGCATTGAACGCTTGCTGGGAGTGAGGAGCAAGAGAAAAATAAGATTGTTCTGTATCTGACAGTGAGTGAGGGAGAAAAACAGCAGAGGAGGACAAAACGTCCTGCCAATCTTCATTTAGCTGTGTCAGCAGGTTGCCTTATGATTCAGCCGAGGCACTGACCTTCCATTTACTCTTGGCAAAGTTCTTCTTGATCTGAGCGCTGACAGATTCATGGATATTCTTGTCCAGAGCTGTGTCTCCACAAATCCTGCAATGTAAGCAAGAAAAACAGACTTAACAAAGAGCTGAGGCAACTGCACTCTGTTTTCATGACCTATAAAATTTGTTAATTATTTTTCATATTATTACAGCGACACAGCTCAAGGTGGCATCTTCAAAATGAGGATTTTGTTTTGTTTGTTTTTTTTTACCTGAAAAAAGTAATGTAGTAAGTGAGGTGATATTTGGAATTTTTTAACTAAATGATTAAATACTAAAATTATAAAGAATATTGATTACTTTCTTGTGGAATGCATCCCATATTCATTTTAACTTCCTCTAACTAATTAATAATAATAATGGATTAAAGTTATATTGCACTTTTCTATTAAAGTATTCTCAAAGTGTGTACAATGGATCCATTATTCATTCACTCACACATTCACAATCTGGTGGTGGTAAACTACATATGTAGCCACAGCTGCCCTGGGGTAGACTGAAGCATGGCTGCCAGTCTTCACCTACAGCCCCTCCAACCACCAAACATTCATACGCACTTATGCTTCAGTGTGAGTAGAAGCACTGAAGGCAAGGTGGGTGAAGTGTCTTACCCAAGAACACAACATGACTAGGACAGAGCCAGATTCAAACCACCAACCCTTTAGTTATTGGATGACCCACTCTACCCCTAATTGCAATTGATTTTTTACGGATTAGTTTGCAGAGGCTTCAAACTATAAAGATGAAAACCCTCAAAAACCAGCAGTCAGATCATCACAACAAAACCAAACACTGATAACTATGGAACTTTGAACTTTAATATAACCCAAGTTAAAATTGTAGTATTTTGTTTTTAAAGGACAACCATGAAAGTGAATAATATAGATGTAAATTGCTATTCAACTCAATTGTTCAAATTGTACAAAAATAACAAAACGGTTGGCAAAAGGGTTGGTGGTTCAAATCCCACTCTGTCCTAGTCATGTTGCATCCTTGAAAGACACTTCACCCACCTTGCCTCCAGCACTGCTACTCCCAGTGGTGTATGCATGCATATTAATGTCTGGTGGTGGTCAAAGGGGCTGTAGGTGTGGATTGGCAGCCATGCCTCTGTCAGCCTGCCCCGGGGTAGCTGTGGACACATATGTCCTTTACCACCACCAGAATGTGTGAGTGAATTTCAAATAGATCCACTGTATGCCCTTTGAGTATGTGTTAATAGAAAAGTGCTATATGAATCTAATTCACTATTATTAAAAACAAGCAGCCAGTAATGAGTGAATTCATATATGACTGTACGGCATTGCTGCAGCTATCAGTCATGTGAGATCTGATGCGGGTCTCGCAGCGGTATCCAGTACAAAATATGACAAACAGGAATCACATAACCTCACTATGAATGGTTGAAAATGAACTGCAGGTCAAGTTGAAGTGAGTGAATCACTCAGAAATAAACCTACATTTGGAAATATTGTGGAAGCATGAGATAAAGTGAACTGAAAACTATGCTCAGGTAAACTATTGTTTCTGTCAGCAGGGGCAGAACTTCAGGGAGTTAAAAGGGGGCAGCACAGTGGAGCCTTGCACCCCCCAGTTTTTTCTTTAACTGTTGTGGTCTTAAAACTGTGCTATCACTATGTCCACAAGCTTCACAAAGCACTGAAACAAACAATAAATTGAACATTTATGACATGAGAAGTGTATTATTTTCTCAGATCCATTACATCTTAGAGACAAACTTTCTTATTTAGAGGAAATGTTTTTTATTTTATGACTATATTTGACTTTTTAAGAACTGCAGTGCTTTGTTTTGTTTGAACACTGGTCTTGTTCCTGTTGTGCATTAAGAACACTTCAGTGGTTTATTGCTACAGGGTATGATATAACATGTGGACCCCCATGTACTGTCCTCTCATGCTCCTTCTTTGCTGCCTCATGTAATATTTTTCAGATCTTCCACTCTCTATAAGACTTTAAATGCTTATATGATGTAAATTCCACTACATACCAATGGATGTGTTGGTGCTGACTGCAGGTAATACACATATATACTCAGAAATAAAAGAAAGAGTATCATCACAGCACAGCTCACTTGGAGAATCTGGTCTGTATTGATTTAACGATGTGTAGATACAGGTGTTAAAATAAAAATATACCCAACACTTCATGATTAAAATGGTTGACAGTAGGCTTTTTTAGTACTATACCCACACATAAGTAATACATATGTGCTATTTCAGTTCAGAAGATGAAAAGTATATCACTAAAAATGATCAAATAATGTCATTTTCTCACCATGGATGTTGGAGTGCCTGCTCACATGTATATCTTTTCATAGGGTCTTTCTCCATCAGGTGACAGATGAAATCTTTGGCTGTGAATGAAATAGTACGTAAATGTAAATTTTATATTAATCCAAAGCCATGGGATCTTTTTATCATTGTTGAACATGTACACATTTAACAAAATCGTCATACCTGAATCTGAGATGTCATCCCAGTATGGAGAGTCAAACTCATACTCTGCTTTCAGAATCTGCTCAAATAACTTTGCATCATTTTCATCATAAAATGGAGGATATCCACATAACCTATGGGAGGGATTTTGGAACATATTAAACCTTTAAAAAAAAAACATATCTCTACATATACAATTTTTAACTCATAAAGACCCAAGCATCCACCAGCGTCCAAAAGCATCTACAGATCTAAACTGTTTAATACCCGTTGATCTACTAGTTTTATCAATACATGTACATATTTGGTGTAAAATGCAGTTTGTCATCTTTTCATGGTCATTAGATATGATCCATTTAGATGTTCAGAGGCTCCGTAGTGAACGTGGAAACACCGTCATCTTCTACAACTTTGATTAGTAAAACCTATGGAGTTGAATCAATGACAGCAGATGGAGACATTTGGTTTATGTTCAGTTTATGATATATTTCACTAAAAAAAAACAAAAAAAAATCAACAACACATTTTCTCCAGTTTTTGTTGTTTTTGATATAATAACCCTCAACTTTAATGAACATTTTCATGAACAGTACATTAAATATAGGAAATATCCCATTTACACTTAAAATGCAAAATACAATACAATATTAGAATAAATGATGGCAAATTATAAAGGAAAGGTTAAAAATTGAGAAAAATGCATTTGTGAACTGCCACAAAAGTAGCACTGGGTCTTTATGGGTTAAAAGACAACAGAGGTATGACTTACAGAATATAAGATATGACTCCTATGGACCAGCAGTCCACTGCTTTGCTGTATGGTTTCTGAGCGAGTACCTCAGGAGCTGTGAAGCACAAATAGCAGACTCTCAGAAAAAGAAAAAAAAAAAAAAAAAAACAGTAGTAAACATGTGAGATGGAGCTGCTGTAAGGGTAAAGTCAAGTAATCTTGACCTTTCAGTGATGCTGTATGAACCGCTTGGTCAAATTAAACAGGTTGAGAGTACTTCTGAACACTTGCAATTGACTCAGTAGTAGAGGAAAGAGCCTCTCACAACACATGGAATAAAAGAGAGGATATGAGCCGGAACAGACAGCAGTGAACTCACATGAAAGAGAAGAGGTGAGGAGAGCTGACAGAGAGACAAAGGCCTTACCCACATATCCTGGAGTACCACAGGCTGTGGACATGACACTGCCTGCCCCCTCGATTTTTGACAGTCCAAAGTCACTGATCATGATCTTTGAGTCCTCGTCCATACTGTAATACAGAAGGTTTTCCGGCTGCAAAGACAAGAAGGATGATCAAAGTAGAGGCTTTATAACTCTCTGGACCTTTATTTATACCTGACATGACCATCATTTGTAATTGTAGAGAAAATTAAGTGGAAAAAATACCACAAACATGGTTCCAACTCTTTCCCTGAAATTATTTTTCAGGACTTTTCCAGGACATTTTCAGCTGCTACAGAGACAAGTTATCATGTCATACACTAATACTGATACTAATCCTGTCCCCCACATTCTTTGGAAGTGTTTGTTTAGACAGTTATAACTTACATTTGCCCAGATTGATTGTACAGTCATGGAATAATTATTAGACAGTCCTATGTTTTCTTCAACTTCTTGCTCATTTTAATGTCTGGTACAACTAAAGGTACATTTGTTTGGATAAATATAAAGATCACAACAAAAATAGCTCATAAGAGTTTAATTTCAGAGCTGATATCGAGCCATTTTCCATGTTTTTTTGATAATAACCAAAATCACATTTCTTACATTATTGGCTTTGACATTGTACTGCCATAAACAGTGCTTTTAGACATTCCATACTTTCTTTTCTGTCTGTTTTAGTCACATGATACTCACAAGAGTTAGTACTTTATTGCATAACTACTGTTTTTGGTTACTTTAGATGGTCTAATCCAGGGGTGCCCAAACCTAATCCTCGAGAGCTACTATGCTACAAGTTTTAGATGTATCCCTCTTCCAGCACATCTGACAGCTGTTATCAGGCTTCTGCGAAGCTTGGCAATAGGCTGATCATTTGAATCAGTTGTGTTGGAAGAGGGATACATTTAACACATCCAGGATAGTAGATCTCGAGGACCAGGATTGGACACCCCTGAGCTAATCATTTTTTCCGCGACTGTATGTTATTACTCAGATATTTGAGTCACAGACTATAGCTAAAATTGATCTAAGAAAAATAATTATGACAAATGCATCAGAATAATGCAAACACACCCACAGATCACAGCCTAGTATTTCATTAACATGACAAACTGGAGTTACAATGTTCAACTGGCTAATTCACAACTCAACTTTCTCTTCTCTCTTACTTTATCTCCTGCATTTCCTCTAAAAACATTTGAATATTTTCAATAAATCAAAGAAAAGCAATTTCCTTTGTTTCATCTCAGTCTAGGCGCACAGGGTGACAAGGCAGGGGGAGGATAAATAATTTTTCCAGATAACTTAACTGTTTCCAGGACATTTGACCTTTTTTCTCATCTTCTATATATTTTTCATGACTGGAAAATTGGTCAATGATTTTCCAGGTTTTACACATTCTCCAGGAGACATGGGAACCCTGCTCAAAGAGAGGAAATAACACAAGACATCCAAAATGTGATACCTTCAAGTCTCTGTGGACAATCCCCATATCATGGAGGTACTTGACTGCATCCAGAATCTGGTGGATGAGCTGGCTGGCATCTCTCTCTGTGTAGAAACCTTTCTCCACAATCCTGTCGAAGAGCTCTCCTCCAGATACGCTGCCAGTTCACAATCAAGGACGAAAGCCAAAAGTTTTGTTTTGTTTTTTCACATTAAACATTACTACAATGAAACTATTGATTCTGTGTTGAATTTGAAATTCAGTTTAAGCTTTTTATGCTTTGTCTTTAGGGAGAATTAAAAGTACAGAAGAAGTTATTGGAAAAAAAAAACAAATATAGATTAAAAAAAGAAGGCAATGCGATGCCATTTCAGGAAAAGGGGAAGTCAACATATCACAGTTAGATGAATTATGTCACTTTTCTTACAGCTTAATTTAATCACATATGTTTTAGCCTCATCTATAGGAATGACGATGGAAAAAACCTTCAGTTGTTAGATTTTAAGACAAAACAGAGCCAAATGGAAATAGATTACAATGGAATTTATACCCAATGATGCCAGATTTTATTCAATCCAATCTACTTTATTTATATAACACATTTAAACAACAAGAATATCTCTAAAGTGCTGCACATATAATCATAAAAACAATAAAACATAAAAGAAAATACGCTAAAAACAATAAATAAGTACGTAAAAGTAAAACAATGCTATAAATAGAACAATAAACTCTAATAGTTAAAAGTAATACAATAAAAGTCATAAAACAATTCTATTGACTAGTGAAGCTTTAAATAGACAGAATCAGCAACACTTGTATTTACTGCTCCAACAGTCAAATACATCTGCTGTGAAATAATATCCAAGGCCCAGCCAAACATCAAAAAGCAGAAATCAAACTTACAGCTGCATAACGAGATATAGGTGTGATGTACTTTCAAAGATATCCTCCAGCGAAACAATATTAGGATGCTTGATTCTGGGGGAGATAAATGACATTGTTAAACAGAATATGATCCATTTTTTATTACAGTCTCTCCGATGCTTAGTGCCATTTGGTCACCAGATGGCATTCTTGTTGCACAGTTCATATTTAAGTCTGTCTCTCTTTTCTATGCAAAGTCGACAGTTAATTGGGGTCAAACTTCCCATATTTTTCCAGATGAGCTAAAGATGGATAACTGTCCCTTGCTGTGTACGCTGTAAGAAGACCATTGTCTACAGCTGTAACTGGTAACAAAGAGTTACAGACTCTGCATATGGTAGCATTTGTCAGAAAGTGACTCTCAGATGGATATTTTCTATTCAGATTAACTTTATGATACCATTTGATCACTTTATTTAATGTTGTCAAACTCCACTCCTCCCAGTTCTCCCATATGCCTCTTTCTATCATACCCTACCCCCTCTCTTCTTCTCCACCCTCTATGTCTCTTTCTCTTTCTTCAATACACTGCTGCAGGGAACTCCACACCATCTCCGCCTCTGTGTGCTGTTGCCCCGGCAACAGGGACACTAAAAATAGGTCTATCTTCTTTACTCCTGACATTTCCGGTGCACAATCCTACTGTTTCTACTGACACCATGCATTTAGTCACCCATTCAATTGACCCTTGCATATATTCTGCATCTGCACATGCACTCATGTAAGGAGCCGCTCTGACTGATTTCTCCAGTGGATACAAAGGGACGGTTGACTGACAGATTGCGAGGACCTTTGGCAACCTCACCTGTGCAGCACTGCAATCTCATTTTCAATGTTGTTCTCTTTGCCTTCTAATGCTTTCTTGGGGATGCACTTGATGGCCACCAGCCTCTGGGTCCTCTTCTCCTCTGCTAGGACCACCTCTGAAAAAGCTCCCCTAAAGCATAAACAGCAGACATAAACATCAGAGGGGAAAAAAAACAAAAATGTGTGGGAGTGTGAGGTGAATTGGTCAAAATCACAAAGCAAGTAGAACTCATTCTTCTTAGAAAGTGATGGATTGAAGTGAATTGAACCAGTAATGAACATTAAAATGAGATATTGATTTATTTTACCTCTATAATTTCTTAATCCATCATGCATTTTTATGGTTATGTGTTTTTGGCTCATTCCCTACATCCAGATATTAAACATTTTCATGGACTCCAATTATTTGTCAACAGCCAACAACACTGAAGTTTTACAAAAACATCTCTTAATACTTTGCATTCAACCATCTGGGTGTGTTTTTCTAAGGGGCTAGGTGTGTGTATCTCTGTATTTGTGTGTAAGTGGTGTTAAGATGAATAATTGAAAATGGTGACATTACAGGGAGGTTTTGGGGCTGAGAAAAGCTTGAGAGGTGAAGCAACAGTCACACAGACATCTGCGGAAATAGCAGTTGCTTTAAAAACAACACTATTTTTAATCTGTTCAATAATAGATACAGTAAATGTAGTGTGGCCATTTCTGAAGGAGACAACTTTGCATTATGGATTATGGTCTGCTGGTGATGAGAGTGAACATAGTGTGTATTTACACAGTTCCCTCACAGGAACGTGGGAGGAAACTCAGGAGGAGGCCTGAACATATGAACATTGTTATCAACCACAGGGATCCTTTACATGTGTCTGAAACAGCACTGTCATGCAATACCCAAAAGCCTTTCTACATTTAAGATTGACCAAATATTTCTTCTTCTTCTTCTTCTTCTTCTTCTCTTCCGATTTGTCACACAGAGTCTTTTTCAGTATAAGCGGGAGATATCTTCAATTAACACTGCAACCTTAAATTAAAGAGTGCAGGTTTTACTGTGCTGTTGCCAACAGCAACCATGGGATAAGGAGGCAAATATTTCTCACATTATGTTCATTCAGCTTTAAACAATTATTAACAGCAAATCGCAAAAGAGTTACTGTCAAACCTGTCAGTATTTCAGTAGATCTTTAGAAATTTCCTCCATAATAAACATTCTTTGCGAATCAGTGATAATCCTTGAAGTGGCTTTTCACTGTGGCCATCTTGTGCTCAATGAACCAGCATAGCAGAAACGTTTGCGTAGTGAAGCTGATGCACGAGAAGGGAGATGATTCTCACACACATCTCCAGTTTCATTTTTAAAAACTCCTTAAAATAATCACAGAGCAAAATTGCATAAAGCTCAGATTCGCATTGACCCATAAAAGCATTTTAATGTGTTTAAGTCGGCTGCATTTACGGTCACATTAGAGTATCAGGAATTTTAAACTTCTATTACTGGTCAGTAAAAATTCATTTAGTCCCATTGGTTGAGTGAATCAGCTATATGCCAGGTACATGCCAAAATGGAGAGAATGGGTATAAACCTGAAGATCTAAAAAATAAAAAAATTATTAAATAAAAAACAACTTCACTTTAGCTCAAATAATAGAGGTAATCAGTGCAATATGATGAATTTGATTAGTGAATAAGAGTTATGTGGCTTTTGAACTATCATACTATTGTATTTGGATGTGACACAGTATCATTTATATTTTATGCTTCATCATATTGTCATTTTTCTTTAGGACTAGCTCTTTATTTACCTTGAAAGTGCAAGAAAGCAAAGGATTAATCTGTTGATAATTTTCTTAACAGATCAACTAGTTGTTCAGTTTATAACATACCAGAAAATTGTAAAATGGTAAATGTTAAATAGACTGCATTTATATAGTGCTTTCCCACACTGTCATGGTGCTCAAAGCATTTTACAAAGCCTCACATTCACCCATTCATGCACACACCCATACACCAAAATGCATAAAATATGTCGGTTAGTGTTTCCCAGAACTTATGATAACATCTGAAAATGTCATGTTTGGTTCACAACCCATAGATGTTCAGTTTTTGCTCACAGGGGAGTAAAATAACCCAAAAATATAAAAATTCCAAGACAGTGGAATTATTTTTATTCCTTTTATTTGATCATCAAATTAGAGTGATCATCAACAATTGAATAAATTGATCAAATCTGAGCTAATACTTGTTACTATCAAATCTGTCTTTTTTTTTTTTTTTTTTTTTTTTGCCAAGTTGACAGTATGCCGCCAACATTTCTCACAAGTTTCTCCTTCAGGTCAATGTATACAGTATTATTAGACCACAAGGTGTAATTCAATCCACATAATTGATAGTCTGCTCGTACTACAGTAAATATCAGATTACAGGCTTGGTCTCAGGCTGTGTGACCTGAGCCACATCGGTCTTTATTTATTCTACTATGAAAAGGAGGCAGGAAACTGTACGCCAAGAAATTAAATAATTTTACTTAGCGGTGATTGAGTAAATGAGTGTGACTGACGGCTGAAAACGTACTTAGAAGAACTATTAGGTCTGCATCACTTCACCCGATTTTTGTGACTGACAGAATGACTGAGAGCAAATTAGAGAGAAAGCAGAGGATGCTCAGGGATGCACACACACACATACACACACACACACTAACTAACACATACACACACACACACATGTTCGTACTGTTGCCGTGAGACACGTTGTAATTAACCATCAAGTTGCTCATTTCTCCTTGGAGACGTAGTAGGGGTGGGCTCTCAGCGGGTTTAGGAAAGGAACAGTATGTGGAAGAACAGAGGAAGCTACATTAGGTGTTATTCAGATGAGACTTGGTTAAGAGCTTGGATGTACATCTTTGCACTCGACAGAAGTATAAAAAATAAAAGAACAGAGGATTATGTTACTGTTCATCCTCACAGAACTGGAACATGGAACTGTATTTTCTCTAATTTTGTCTCATGGACACCTCTTTATTTCACCATCAATAAGCAACAGACCACTGAAATCCTGACAAATCAGATATATTTCATGCCAAAAAATAATCCTGGCACACATATTAACATGTTGTTGAAAATTAAATTAAATAAGTTTTTTTTTTTTATGACTCACTGGTCTGCGGACTCATAGCTGACGCATCTGTTATCTCTGCTGTTTTGGTGTACAAACAGGACCGTCACAGCACATTTTTAGATATCTGTGCGTATAACAGAGCACTCACAAAATAGACACAGAAATTAAACTTTGTTATCTAAACCCAGTAACAGAGACTAAATTAGCATCAAGATTGAGAGCATTCCGTACTCAAAATCCAGTGAATCCTGCCAGAGTTATAGACATAAACTGGGATGACAAATTACGGATGCAGGGTTGTGGTGTTGTTTTGGAAACCACATTATCAATCAGGTCTAAGAAGGGCCCTTTAGACCTGTTGCAGCCAGCTATAAGCATCCATCACGCAATCGATTTTACCTGATGTAAGCCCTCCCTTCCAGCCAAACATGTATCCAAGTCTTAAAAAAAGCTTTCTCCTTTTAGCCTAATCCATTTTGAGAGTGTATGTGTGTGTTTGTATCTGTGTATGTGTGCAAAAATAGAAAAAGGAAAGTGCAAATGGGTGAGGACATACTTTATAAACCCATTCAACCTCTAGATTTATTTTGGTTCTTTGTTATTAACCCATAAAGGCCCAAATATTCACCAGCGACCTAAGTCCTTTACTGATATAACATGTTAAATACCATATTTTTTCATAGGTTGGCTGGTCCTACGGCTTAAACTCCACTGTGACTTATATATATATATATGTTAAAATATATAATTTCACATGTTCTTAAATGTGATTTTCACACTGACCGACATGACCAAGAAGTAAACATTACCTACCACCAGAGGGCGCTCTAGGCTTGTGACAACTACTGGTATCTGCTACACTGGTTTGTTCTTCTGTGGTTTCATTCTTCTTCATTGGTGTTTGTTTCTGTGGCCCTCCCCCGGAGGACTATTCACTGTCGTAACCAACCCGCTCTCTACAAACGTGCATTTGTCTTCAGTGAAGGCAATAAATAGTGATTGCGTACTGGGGCGTAGCGGAATGGGAAACTTTTTCCAGACATTGAAATTTCAGACATTTGTTTTGACTTCACAGAACACGTCACGTAACCAGAGCTGCTCTTTAGCTCTGCGGCTAATGTTATAGCAACGCTATATATATAATTGTCTGCAGACAGCCTGGGCTCTTTGGTTAGTTGTGCGGAAGATGCAAAAACACCAGGTCCCCCTGGTGAGATCCGTTCCCTACTGACAGATCCTCTTTGGTCCCAGACGCATGGGACTGGTCTACTCATCAGAGACCGGGGACTCAATTAGCTGAACAGCTAACCGATAAGCCTTATCAGCTGCTAGCTGCTAGGAGCATAGTGCTAAGTTTATTTAGTTGGTGAGTGAATGGTGATGTCCCAGTGTTCTACTGAGCATCTGAGGAACTCTTTTGTACCTTTTGTTTATTTTTATAATGAGAACTTTATTTGAAATTTTTATTGGACTGTTGTTGTTCCAAGGTTCTGTATCAGAGTCCAGACTGATGTTGTGTTTTTTGTATCTGTGTTATGAGTTCATGGCATTTTCATTTACCTATTTGGGAGTGAATAAAGACACCTATCTACCCATGTAAGCTGTGTAATTTAAGAGCTAATTGGCAAACAAACATCAACAGCCACTTGTCACTGCTCTAGCCCCATTAGCATTAGCACACTAATATTCCGGGACTAACATTTACTGTACAAGAATCACACGTCTCATCAGCACCAGATACAACTAGATACAACTGACTAAATTCTGTGTCTATAATAAAAACACAGTCCTGAGGTAGACAAAGGATCTAATAAACTGAAAAAAACATACACCTATGGGTGCAATTTATACTCCGGTGTGACTTATAGTCCGAAAAGTATGGTAACTGTTGATTCACTAATCCAATTAACATATGTAAATAATTGGTGCAAAATACAATTTGCCATCTTTTCATGGTCATCAGATATGATCTACGGTATTTGGACATTCAGAGGCTGTGTAGTTTCCATGGAAATACTGTCATCTTCTACAACATTAATTCACCAGTATTACCAGTACCATGGAGTTGGATCAATGACATTGAATGGAGACACTTGATTTATGTCCAGTTAATGATATATTTCACTGAAAAACTCACTTGTTGAGATTTTTTTTACATACAACATACATGCAACACATGGATAATCCATCAATGGGCAGTAATTAGTTCACCAGAGGCCTTTCCAGTGACACTACAAGATGTCTTCCAGACTTCATTGGTGGTTTCTCATTACTGCATGACGGTAGCACTGGAAAATGTTTTTATGTATGTTTGGAATTACCACTTTGTTAGATTGTTTGTGTTATATTATGTTTTTGTTTGTTCATTCATTCATTTTCTGAACCCACTTTATCCTCACTAGGGTCACAGGGGTCGCATGGAGCCTATCCCAGCTACTT